>CM061534.1:58134204-58355940 GCA_030545055.2 Neoaliturus tenellus | reverse complement strand
ATTGTTTCTGAAATAAAATTGGAAAAGGATAGGTAATTTCTATCAAGAATTGGATACGAAAGTTTATTTACCACAAAATATATAAGTTATTACTTACTCTAGTTCACGTGGAAAAATAACCATTAATAAACAACTCTTACATGTTTATGCACTGTTGGTTATGTTTCTGACATCGGAAGTAAGTTGGGGATCACTTCATTCAACTTGGCAGGATTCCTTGGCTTGGCTTTACTTCAACTATATCAACCCCATACATTTTGTAAGTGACAAAGTCAGGATTTATCGTAACAGTTAAACAACTCTGACAACTCTATGAATTATGTAAGCGAAAAGTAGAGCACCAAGTTGTAAACCCTTTCTGCAAGTAAAACATGAGCACTACTTTCACTTTCTTCTTACCGCGCTGCTGTTTTGAATCACTAATCAGAATTGTTTAACACAGAGTATTTAATAATGAGAATGATAATAAAATTTGTTTTAAAACTAGTAAATAAATTATAGGCTTGCTGGGTAAATAGAAATTTGGCCAATCAGGGAACGACTATACTATAGGTATACTTAAAAAATGAATTTCTAGACGCAAATATAACGATGAGAAATGGGAATCTGACTTTTTATATGTCTTTAGTACGATGAGATCTGTTGCTCATTGTTTGGCGTTAGTTGGTTTAATAAATGTAGAGATTCGACAGAAAATAAACAAATTAATTTTATATTAAAAAAACAAACACTTTTTTAAAAACGCTTTTATTTAACCGACGTTGAAAGAAGTATCATAAAAATTCCAAACTAAAGACATTTAATTGTTTAAGTATGCGCAGTGTAATTTCAGAGTTGCAGGAGGCAGTTTATTCATGAGAGTATGGTTTATAATGTTTTAAAATTTGATTGGAGTGAAGATTTAGACAGCAAGAGAGAATAAATCCTTGAAAAGAGTTAAAACTGCTGAAATTAGATATATCAATTGTGACCTTGTTGTGAAAAATAATGTAACTAAAATATGAAAAAAAGTGAGTATTTTTGATATTTTTACATATATATTAACCTTATGACACACTAATTAATACATTGGTAGTATACATTTATCAAAAATAGAAGTAAATATCAAGGGGTTTTAGTGTCAACCCCGATTGACCTAAATGCCTGTTGGGAGCCTATTTACCCTAAGCAACCCTTAATTTCAAAGGGTGATGATGGCGGAGGTTACAAACCATAAAGACCTTTTCATAAATATTCTCACAATGCATATACAAAATAAATTTTTATAGATACGAAAAGAAAATTCTTCCAAACTATTTCACTCTTTGGTTTGAGAGTCGAATGATGGGCATTGTGCACATTTATTAATTCCTTACTGAACAGCCAATTCAAAAAATTCTTAAATTCGCCTTTTCCCCTAACCCATCACAGATGTCAACTTTTGAGTTACCCGGCTAACAAGCCGATCCCGTCACACGCAGATTTTTCTGACAGCCCCTCCCATCCCCCGGGAATCGGGCGGCATTCCCAAATATTTGCCTAGTTATTGATTATTTGTTTATTACCGACCGGCAACGGAGGGCGGGAAGCTTTTTACAGTGCCCGTTGGGGAAGGCCTTTCCGGCTTCGGAAACCAAACGCGGTTTTATCAGGATCACAAATCCAACTAGATTTAATCAATTCCCCCGTCCTTTATGTTTGTCCCTCTCTTTCTTCTTTCATTGTAAGAAGACTAATGGGCATTTCTCATTTTATCTGTTTTGCATTTTGATCTACCTAAGGCAATTGCAAAATGAAGTCATATTTTTTGGAATAGTATCAGAGAATATCAACACATAGCACAAAAAAGCACGAATAAAAAATTATAAAAAAAAAACAAAAAACACACAAAGACGAACATAATAGCAGTTTTAGTTTAACCAATTGAATAATTTTTTTTATATGTTATGTTTTATATGTAATGATAATGAGTTAAGGAAAAGATATCGCTGAGCTAATGTTTACACCTAGCTTGATATTCACGTTTAACAAATATTTAAAACTTAAAAGAATATTCTGAAAAAGAATAAATAATAGAGCAACAATGAAAATATAAAAACTAATCTTACAATGATTATGCGTTTTAACAGTGGGACTGGGGAGGGGAAATAATAACAAAGGGAATATACGGGGGATGGGGTGGTCAAGTTGGTAATAATCAATGCATTCCCGTCTAGACTGGCCAACCCTTACACTGCGCGTACGTGTGTGAGTGTGTGTGCGTGCGTGTGTGCGTGTGTGTGTGAGTGTGTGCGCGTACGTGTGTGAGTGTGTGCGTGTGTGTGTGCGTGTGTGTTGCGGGACGGTCAGTTGTATGGCGAGCCATTACGGTCCATTTGCCCCGGCCTACACTGCACCACACGATGAGAGCTCTGCCCAACACCGCATGTTTCCTGTTGTACATTACTAATGTCTCTAGGGGGTGATATTCTGTTATTTCTATCTTGGGGATGGAAAGAAATTTAAAATTGACAAAGAGACAACCCCATGAATACAAATAATTTTCTAATTTAAAAATATGAAAATTACTTAAAAAAAAAAAAAACAGAATTGTAGCCTATGTAAAAATTACGAGTAGTAATGGAATCTAAAGGTGAACTGGGTGATGTCTCTTTGGACTCTTAACACTTTTTCCGTGTTTGACGACGGACTTATAACTTTGGGAAGAAAACTTATAACTCTTCGACGCTTTACCGTTAAATGTTACGGAAAAGTTTCTGTTGCTTGTACAACTTTGATTCCGGATAAAGATTTCAATATTAGTTTTTATCGTTTACGAAAAATCATTAAAAAGTGATGAACTACATTTTTAGGCAATAAGAAAAATCTGCGTCAAGTAAGCGATATGACGGTTTCATCAAGCCCATATTCGTGGTGAATTTGAACTGATAAACAAACAGAACTGGCAGGTTTCCCGCCAATATGTAAACACATCTGATAACCGACGTATCTACCCGCATATCCGGCCAGCCGTTATCCGGCATCCGGTTCCGAGTAATCTGCTTTGTCTGTGCCGAGGTGTTATCTGCCGCCGGCGGGGGGAGGGGGGCTGGTGGGGGAGAGGTGGGGTGGGGAGTATTTTTTTAATCAAGCTGTCCTGTACACTTACCCTCCCCCGTACGGTGACAGTTGATGGTTTATTCTAACAGAACAATAGAGCTGTTTAATTTCAATTAGTATTTTTCAATTAGTATTAGCATTTTTATTTTAAAAAGAAGATTTTCCTTTTACCATATATAGAAATAAATTAATTGCGCAGGGATAGCAGATATTTTAATTCAAAATTTTTACGAAGAGCCTTTGACTATACTCTTCAAGAGAAGTGAATGTAGGCAATGGTAAAACCAAAATGAGAGGTGGGTCAACGTCGTGTGATTCTTGAGAATGCAACTTAAACTAAATAGGAATAAAGCAATAAAAAGATAAAGAGATAAAAGATACCGTTTATGAAAATTTAACAAATGTAAACAACGATTTAGAAGTTGAAATCGAAGTGTTGAAATCATCATACACGTCGTCGCGGCGCGGCGTTACGTATGCAAAACTGACACAGCACCAATATTGCGTTGCGAGGTGTGAAGGCGTTGAGTCGCAACCGCACTGGCCAAATATTTGCGGCGAACTAGTTTGGCGAGCACAAAAAACCAACAAACATTTAACGAATAGTTACTGATTACATGTTTTACATTAGAACTAATCACCAACGAAGAAAAAAAGCTCGCCATAAAACTTTTTGGCGAACGTGATCGGCCAGTGTGGAAGCGGCTTTACAAAGCATTGCACTAGAAATTTAAGTTCATATTTTTTATTACATTTTAAGGATAGTTTTGTACCTTTCTATTAAACAAATTAAGAATAAAAAACATATTTAAATTTGTCTTTTTATAAAGTTTTGAAACCTTGAAGTATATATATATCGTATGGCTCATTCAGCCAGCCACCATGGTTTAAGAATAATAAAATAAATTCTGCGGTGCAGAGCACCTGAGTCAGTATAAGTAAAAATCTAAACACTAAAATAAAAAATAAATAAAATTAGATCTCTCTTTATAGAGCTAAATCCAGGGCGCTAAGCCATTGCAGCCCAGCTTCACTTGAGCTATGCAGACCGGCCAATCCTTCGGGGAAGGCACTCAGTGGGCACTCTTCGACTATGTGTTCCATAGTTTGATACTCTGCTCCGCAGTCGCATGACTGGTCTTGTGTCATTCCCCATTTGTGCTTCCAATAATTACATCTACCCACTCCAGTGCGGAAACGATTGAGTATAGTCCACTGCTTCCGAGGAAGATTCATACCACCTACCGCTACGGTCGGGTCATTTATCAAGAAATGGTTCCGACCTTGAAAAGCGTCCCAGGAGGAAGTCCAGTTTGTATGGATGGTGAAGTTCGAGTCCATCAACTGGGAGGCTGTTCGTAGAGGTGGTTTTCGGGACCTCAATCGGACCGCATTCTGGGGTAGGTAATCATGGATGGGCAGCTGTGGAGCAGATAAGATCTTTGTGTATTCCCTAATGAGTGCATCCCTTCGTCTTATTTCAGGAGGAGCGATATTACACAGCACCGGGAGCCAGGGTACAGGGGTTGCCATGAGTGTACCACTAATGGCTCTCATGGTCCTGTTTAGCTGGACGTCGATCTCTCTAACGTGCACACTATTTAACCACACGGGAGCACAGTACTCAGCAGTTGAATATACCAATGATAGAGCAGTTGTTCGCAGAACTTGTGCGTTAGCTCCCCATGTGGAGCCAGCAAGGTGATGGACAATGTTAGTCCTGGTTCTCACCTTAGCTGCCGTTTTTTGTAAGTGGCTTTTAAACGTGAGAGACCGATCTAAAGTGACTCCGAGATACTGTGGGTGGTCATTATGTTTCAACTCAACACCGTTGAATACGATTTTAAGCTTTTGGTTGGCCAGTCTATTATTCAAGTGGAAGCAAGCAACCTCAGTTTTTGTTGGGTTTGGATTTAGCTTCCAGGCTTCAAAATATTCACCGAGGGTCGTGAGGTCATTTGTTAGTGTTTCCTCAGCTTGTCGAAAATGCTGGTGTTGATATGCCAATGCAATATCATCTGCATATATAAACTTTAAGGACCGGGTTACAGGAATGTCGGCAGTATACACATTAAAGAGCAGTGGGGCGAGCACTGACCCTTGTGGCAGGCCATCCTTTAGTTGCCTAAACTTACTTTCTCTGCGTCCCAGATATACTTTTATCATCCTATTGGAGAGCATTGAGTTGAGGAGGCGCAACAAGAAAGGGCAAGGAATAAGGTCGTAAAATTTAACTAGGAGGCCTTTTCTCCAGACAGTGTCATATGCTGCAGTCAGATCTAAAAAAGCCACAGAGGTTTTCAGTCTTCGCTCAAACCCATCCTCAATGAAAGAAGTCAGAGCTAAAACCTGGTCACAACAGTTGCGACCAGGCCTAAATCCAGCTTGTTCGACAGGGATGCTGGCATTGAGAATAGGGAGGATTCTGTTATAAATCAACCTCTCTAGCAGCTTATAACAAACACTTAAAAGAGCTATAGGCCGATAACTTTCAGGCAGTTTTGGATCCTTTCCGGGTTCCAGGATAGCTATGATCTTGGATTTTCTAAATATCCCAGGCATGTCGCCGGTTTTCAGAGTGGTGTTAAAAACTTCCAGAAGCCACTGTCTAGCCTTGAAGTAAAATGTCAATTAACTAAATTAAAACAATTATATCGAATAGATGACTCTACCGGCACTATATTACGAGTATTATACTGGATTTTGCCATGTCCTAGCATAGGCGTCATTTGGGGGGGGGCAAGGGGGGGCAGTTGCCCCCCCAATAATTTCGGTGATATATTTTTTTAAATTGGAAATTAAAATTTTAGGTTATGTAATATGGTGAAATATTTGTATATAACAATTATACACTTCTGAATCAGACTTTAACAAAATGTCTACTTTGTATTATTTACACAAAACTCTTAAATTGACTCATTCTGCAATCTTCATCTGTAGCAGGAAGTCCCATCTCACGTCAGTTAAAGGCTCCGGTCTACCTGCACGAACGGCTTTACCGAATGCCGCCTCTCGGCCGTAGCGCTAGGCGGGTTCCGCGAGTTTGATGGCTGCAGAGGTTTACGGGAATCGTGTTTTAAAATTAACAAATTATGATAGAGATTGACTCTTAACTTTTTGTAAAAGTAGAAAGGCGGATCTCGTCTTCTCTAGTTTCAGAATTTTTTTATAAAATTTATAATTTCAGTTATAACTGTCTAAAATCGTCTGTTTTTTCTAGGGGCAAGTTTTAAAGATGCAGAGGTTTACGGGGATCGTGTTTTAAAACTAACCAATTAAGATAGAGATTGTCTCTTAACTTTTCCTAAAAGTAAAAAGACGGATCTCGTCGGCTCTGTTTTTAGAATTTTTAAATACAATTTCTAATTTTAGCTAGAACCGTCTAAAATCAACTGTTTTCTCGATTTTTAACTTAATTTTTCCATTAGTTTTTATAACACTACCAAAGTGAGATTACCAAAGTGTAGAAAGGAAATTTAGCACCGTTATTTTTCTTTAATATGACACATTCGTTATAGCTCTAGTCTGCATTTAGCAAAAGATAACAGGGTTCTAAAAACCCTTGCATTTGCATAGAGAAAAACATATGATTTTAAGACAGTTAGGCCTATAGCTGAAAGTAAAAATTTATTTAAAAATTCTAATAACAGAGCCGAAGAAACCCGTCTCTTTAATTTTAGAAAAGTTAGGAACCAATCTCTATCTCAATTGGTTAGTTTTAAAACACGATCCCCGTAAACCTCTGCATCTATCAAACTTTTTGCCACTAAAAACAGATGATTTTAGACAGTTATAACTGAAACTAGAAATTGTATTTAAAAATTCTAAAACCAGAGAAGACGAGATCCGTCTCTCTACTTTTAGAAAAAGTTAAGAGTCAATCTCTATCTTAATTAGTTAACTTTAAAACACGATTCCCTTAAACCTCTGCTGCACTGTCTGCAGCCATCATACTTGCCTAGCGCTACGGCCGCGAGCCGGCATTCGGTAACGTCTTTCGGGCTCAGGTAGACCGGAGCCTTGCCTTGGTTAAACATAACCTCTTTCGTGTGAAAAGGTAGATATAGTGCCTTCGCTGATGTACGATGTTTACACTGTTGTTTACTTGAAAACCAATCAATTTCGTTACTGATGGGTAATCAAATGGGAAAATTACAAACTTTACGGACTTGTAGGTCCCCTCTTTTTAATGGACAATTTACCAATTCACTTTAGAAACAACTTCACGCCGAGCTCTAATTTTTACCTCTCTTGTCCTCAATAACAATTAAAAATTTTTTAGGTAATGTAATGGGCAATATACCGTAGCTGTACTGATCCTAACCAACAGTAGTTAAATGTTAAATGATTTTTTTTGTCCCTTATACGGCAGACTGCAAAGGTGCTTTGTCAAAAACTAATTTTTGATAAAGATAAAACAATGTGTTTTACCATACAAACCTATGGAGTTCTTGTCTATGTATCCGACTGTGACTGTATAACTTTAGAGTTGTAAATAATAGACAATAAAAATAACTAAATAGTTATAAAATAATGTTTTTTATTTTAACGATTTAGTATCCATTAACCAATTAAATCCATTAAATTTCCTAAGGTGTTTTACATCACAGTAACCACTGGCATTTCCAGAAGAATAATGACTTTCTACAAATAGAAACATGTTATATAATCAAATTTTAATATAATCAAATTTTACATGCATTAGGGTATTGTTTTCATGGGTTTGTGAGATTATAAGTTCATATTATATGGACAGCTTAGTGTCACAATGTAAACTTAATTAGCTTTTATTGACAGTTTTTAGCGAAATTTAAGATGTTTGGCGTATTTGTGGGAAGGGGGGGAGGGGGTATGACCTTATGAAAAGCTTGCCCCCCCAATCAGAATGCTGAAATGACGCCTATGTGTCCTAGCTCAAAATGAAACTAATACTGTCAGCATCAACCGGCTCCCAGCGTTGCTTCCTTCCCTCGTGGATGTTCCGTTTTGACGTTCCCACTCCTAACAAGCCGGCGCCGTCACACATACGCAGATTTTTCCGACAGCCCCTTTAGCTCCCCCTCAAAATTTTAGCGACGTTCCAAATATTTACCCAGTTATCGACCGGCCGGAGTCACTTCTCCCCTTATTTGCCTATTAGCCGTGCCTAACGAAGGGTGAGAAGCCGTTGTATATAAAACATTGGCGCCGCCGGCTTCGTCAAAGCGGGTTTGGAAGATCCTAAAGCCTTCCAGATCTAATCAATCCCGCTTTTCTTCAATTTCCCCTTCTTTCGTCGTATCCCTGGATCCTCCAGTCCCTTTATTTGATTGGGTTTAGTGGTTTCGGTCAATTCATTACTAACCTTGAAATTGGAGACATTTTAGGGCACATCAAGGCACATTTCATTTTTAGGTGTAATAGAAATTTATATTGTGAAGAAATTTTTGAAAGAATTTGATATTGCGAATTTTTACATTACTGAAAGAATTGCATTTTGATTATACACAGCCACAGCTGTAGATTGTAGATTTTACTTACTATTATATTTGTTTTGAAGACTGAAACGTATCATAATTTCCGGTTATTTTTTATTACCAAAACCAAACCATCAAACACGCACAAAATAATAAATGAATAAAAATCAAAGTACGAATTGCAGTAATAATTTTGTCATAGAAAAGGGAAATGATAAGAAATAAGAACTGAAAATAAAAACTACATTATAGACGATCTTAATATTATAGACAACGGAATTTTTTTAACATCAAGAGTCCAAAGTTATTGCATAGCTTTGAAATAGTTTGTCTGCAAAGCTTGGTTAACTTATTAATAATTATAGGTTTTTTGTTCCTCAGATCGGTCATTGATTTGAAAATCACCCATTTAATTTTGGTTTCCGTTTTAAATATGAGATGCGCCGTGCAATACATTCTCTGGGCCGGCCAACATCCAATATTCGAACGCTATGTTGGCGCCGAGCGTTTAATTGTTTATGAAATTCAGAGTCGAATTTCCACTCAAATGACTTTGAGTTGAAACTGGATTCTCGCAACTACTTTTCTATTAGAATCATTGCCATATGCAATCGTCACCTCTACATAAAAAAAAAAAATGTAACTTAAAATTTCATTTCAAATAAAAAACAAATTGAGGAAATTTTTTGAAAAAACCCCAAGTTTGTTAAAAACGTGCCAAGCGCTAAAAACTGTTTGAAGCACATACGAGTGACACGAGTTGTAACCAATGAAGGTTTATTATGGAATCGGACATGTTAAAGAGCAGACATAAGAAGGACATCACGTGAGCTGGCGGTGATATGATGGCGGTAGACGAACACGGAATAGCTGGGAAAAGACACATGGCGTGCTGGAGAGGGGAGGGGGGAGCGAATATATAACTTGGATTTCCTATTGAAGAATATATTTCATTTTTAGAGTACAACAATATGTACAGGCGTTTTTTAAAATATTATTTATCAACAGTATAACACAGTGAACAAAATTTACACAAAACTTAATTGAATTTACGATTTCTCCAGGGGGTCGCCATAGAACATATAAAGATCCATTCACGTGACATATTGGATTTTCATTGGATTTTAAAATTTAATCGTATGGTATAGGCTATACCAATAATTTCCACTATTTGCAGTCTTATTGTAAGGAGTGCGGAAATTCACGCGTATGCAAAACAGAAGCAGTATCACCTTTGCATCCTGGGGAATGAAGGCGTCATAACACTACAGAGATTTAGGTTAGGTTCTGACTCCCAAATATTCCTAAGTTGAAATGCTGAGAGCCTGACTGTGGGCGGGCTGGATATAGGACGGTGATAAGCAGGTAACGGGAGTCTCCCCTAGTTTATCACCTTATCACAGCACTCACTTCCGCCGGATATTGATACCCTCTCTCTCTGATCACGTCATTTCCTGTCTTCTCTCCTACAGGTGCTAAATTTACCTGTCATAACTTTTAGTTTAAATTTTAAAATAAAAAATACATTTTAATTATTTCAAAAATTAAAGGATTCTTAAAAAAGAAAAGTAATACTCACATTTTTTCTTTTTATAATTAATTTGAAAAGCAATATAAATACAATTGAACGAACAAATATATTCCAAGGAGTAGTTGAACGGCAAATAGAATTGTAAATAGTTTTTTTCTATAAAGACTACATTTGAGTCTAAAACAATGTCACACATAAAATTTCAACTGGTATCAAAAGTTACAATGAAGATTAACAATTAAACTATTACTGGGATGAATAAAGATACAGAAAATTGTTCGAGAAAGTATTATTATGTTAAATTTATTACTAGTAGTATAAAAATAAATATTACTACAGTAGTGCCGAAATAAAAAAGGTGTACAAATATGAAGCAAATTTCAGACATATTACAAAACAGATACATTGCGATTGTACTATTTTGAAAATTAATATCCCCAACAAATTGATGTATTGATGTATAAAAAAAATCTAGCCTCCAATTTCGTTTCTTCTGCAAGTCTAACAAACAGGATAACAAACACGAGATGAGCTTGTGTGTGGTGAGTCAAGCTGACAAAGTAGTTTAACCAATTGACACCGTGGCGACAAACAGTCAAGCCCAGGGGACTGTGTTTGTAATCAGCCGAGCCTGTGTTTGGCTGCAGGTGTTTGATTAACCGCCGCGCCGCGCCGTGTAGGCAGCGCTAGTGTCGACAATGGATTGTCACGGTCAAGAGAAGAGGGTCAACCTGACTCAAACACTAAAGGACAACGACAAATTGTATTCAACTTCATAAACTAAACGTTAATTAAGCGTTCTTACTAAAAGTTAGAACTGATTTTCTTGGTAAAAGCCCACAGTTTGTAAAATACTTGCGGTAAGTTATTAGTGAGCTTGTAAGCCTCACAATAATGCAATACCGTAATACAAATGTACCTATCACGTTATCACAGACAATACCACGAAAATTTAAATAATAACGTTCAATAATTTTAATATTCTAATAATAAAACGGAATATTTCTTCTGCTATAAGGTTTTGTGACACCACATTCATACATTCGAGTCCAGTCTAGTTAAACTGAATTGGGGCTGAGGAGATTACAAATCCAACAGATGGATCCACCACAGGAAAAAGCTGAGGTTATTTACATATGAAGATCAATAGAAACCTGTGTCATTTTATAGAGAAATCAAAGACATATTAAAATTCTGTGGTTGGAAATTTTTTAATGATATTGCAAGTTCTGGCATAAACAAAATTCTAAGTTTCCTACTTGCTGCTCTTTGATTCGTGCTCTAATAATATTTTTTCTTATATGTAATAGGCATAAACCACTTTTTTTGTTTTTAATATGTTACACTTATCAAAATTATACAGCAAAGATATTTACCAAGTTTAAACGTTTTAGGAGAAGGAAATGTAAACAAAAGAACGCACACAACGCGTTGACGACAAAAATCAAAACTAATATACCGATAATTACAAGAAACTTCACCCGAAATTGGATACAAAAAGTGTTTACTTTTGACAGGATGATTACTATCAATGCGGACTCTGTTGCTAGATATTTTGACTTACTAACTTACTGCAGTATTTACTAAATACAAGTCTTTGATCTGTTAAAAACAAGCAAGAAAAATTTCAATATAGAAGTTTAACACACTATAACTCGGAATTTGATCTATTAGTGTAATTGCAAGAAAATTAACAAGTATGTCTGATTTAAAGAAAAAAATATAATTGATTTGAGATTTTATTCAAAGAATATTTCACTAGTACAAGGTATTTAAAATACAGGAAAACTCGGGTCCTTCAATGGATTAACTATAACCGCCACGTTTTTCGCTATATTTATTGATTACGTGGATAATATTTCGTTGGACTATTGGGGTATTTTTAGAGGAAAATAAAAACAGGTTTTTACGTTGCAACTTTAAGGAAATAAAAAAATCTAACAAAATATGAAGGGATCACATATTGTTGGCACACAATAAAATTGGCAACACTGATAAATCGACGTAATCAACTTCCGTTTCCCACCTGTTCAGTTGGCAAGCCTGCGGATCAGCTGATAGAGCAGCCACTTCCCTGCGGCGGGGTCTTATGAAATTTAATAAAGTGGATTCCACTTCAGCAGATTTTCAGTTTCCTGAAATATTTACCCCAATCCCCCCACCCCTCCTTATTGCGCTCCTTAAGCGAGAATGCAGTAAAGGAAAGCACGTTTTGCATTTCCATTGCGCTGTCGCCTCGTCTTCGTTTATGTGTAAACTCCATAACTTAGAGGATCCCTTAACTAAGGGCGGAGTTTCTCGGGGGATTTTGGCGATGGCTTCCTGTTTTGGGTGGATTACACTGGTATAAACCTTTGGTGAGCGTCCTGAGCGAACTCCTAGAATCTCAGTAGTTACTTCGATTTAACAAATAACTTACAATTCCCAGTTCTATTTGAAACAGAGTCTTTAAAATAAATATAAGATTACCTTTGGATCACAATATCAACTTTCTAATTTCATAGCAATAATATCAGAACAGAGACTAAAGCGCCGTTCTATTAGCTTTCTTTCCTAAAACAAAAAGACCTGAAGTGACAGTAATTTGGTCTGGCTATATTTTAAATTGTCCACAATAAACCATTGAAATCCACATTAATTTACCCGAATTTAGTTAAGAATGTGCGATACCATGCCCACAACACGTTCCAAATTAGTTTCTCGCAGGTTGGTAGTCTCCGTTCCTGTCAATACAAGTTTCGCATCAATGAGAAAATATTTACGATTATTCAATATTCTTGTTTCTTACAGAGATACTATACTGATGGTACAGTACCCTTTCCAAGTTTAGGGCCTACCATCGATAAACCGAGCAACAACACTGTCCCAATTTATCTTTAAAGTTATTTCCCTTCCAGTGAGCATATCCAGATACGGTATTGTAGTAGTTGATCAATCGGAAGCGTACAAGCTAATGATCCCCGCTATTGTCTGTACAACGTTACACAGTCCGGCTGCTGTACCGTACGTAGTTAGACGCAGTACCCTCCCCCTCACCCACCCACACAGCCCCCCTCCCCTCGCGCGTGAACGCTTCCCTTTGTTTCGCTGACTAATTATCGGTCAAATCCGACAATCCGTGCTAAGGCTCGCCTCGGAAACACACAGCAGTCAGACAATACATGGAGCCGTGAGCTGGCTGAGCCCTGATTGGGCCTAGGGTTACCGTTTGTTGGACGCAATGTAAATTGTGCAGGATCAAATGGGGGATTGAATAACCGAGCGGAACAAACATTGCATGGAGGTAAGGTATTGTCTAAAGAACTACAACCTAACTCCGTTTACAGTGCAAACATCAGTTGAAAAGTTAATTATTTCTAAAAAAATATGTACGCATATGCACTACATTAATTGAGTTTATTTAAGGGATCGTATAATCCCTCAAGTGTAAAATCTGGAATTTCTTTTTAGCTTAACAACTTGAACTTTTTCGTACATAACCATTATAAATGGTAGAAAATATCGTATGTCATAATGGATAATATTCACTGTAAAAAAGTATAATCAAAATTGTTTTAGAAAGACCGTTTGCTATGAAACTTTGTATACCTATGTCAGGTACAATTCCATCGTGAAGGTTTTTAAGCGACCCAATTTGTGTTAAATAAGTTTATGTTCTTCCTAGAGGCTCAAAAGGGTCCCATAACAACCTTATGTAAAAAACCCTTATACAGGCCTCATGATAATTACACACAAGTAGTTCATAAAGTATGAAATAAGCACTCCAGTTGCATTGCTATGGCAACGATATGGGTAACTAACAAAAACATTCAGCTACAATCATAAAAATACTGGGTTAAAAACGTCCACTTATATAAACAAACATTTGCAAAATTTAAAAAAGATGGTGAATCCATTATTAATTATGGTGATATTTTAACATTCACTCTTCTATTCCATCAGTATGGACCGCATGGCCGAAAAGTTTAACAGAGGGGCGGTTTACTATGTCCAGTGTTGCCGTCATGTTCGGAATGTGTTGTCCAGTGTTATACAATGTCATGTCGACAGTTTTGTCGTCGACATTTCGCAACACTGTCGGGTCGAGTCGTACACTACAACCTCCCCACTTCATTTCCGTAATGGCCGGTCCTGCCCACGAACAAATACGCGCACAGGTTGTAATTTATGCGGGTTCGTATTTACACTTGGAGGGTGGATGGTAAGTAAATATGCGTACTGTACAGTTTTATAAGGGATGGTCGTAGGAGGGACACAATGCGTGTGGCACGGTACAGGCAGATATGCAGTTAAATATTCAGGTGCAAAGTACTGGCTGAGAAAGTTTCTGATGCTAGTATTGGATTACGATCATGTCTGTACGCACAGGATTTGCAGTGTACTATAATAGAAATAAAATTAAAGTAGAAATCAATATTGAAGCTTTAACAAACAAGTACAGAGTTGACCGGCCCATGTTCGTTGGTTTTAATCTTCTTTTGTTACAGTAGCTTATTACTCCAAATGCAAAGACGTTTAAAATGGTGTATGATGTGACATGGGCCGAAGAAGTTTTAATTTACACTCCCTTTAAGGGATGTCCCTCCTGGAAGTCTTACAGAAATGTGCTTTGGCCCTTGTCACTTCATACATAGTTTCAAACGTCTTTGCATTTGGAGTAATAAGCTACAAACCCGACGTTAAAAGGTTGAGTATTAGGAAAGTTATTGCATTTTTAAGTTTTACCCATATAATTTTAATGGAAACTTTGTATGCCTGCCATTTAGGTCTCGGTCATCCGTTTGAAGTCTAGTTTGCGGCATTGTACTCTGCTAAGTGAGACCTTTAATTTGATACCAAATTTGACCAATGCTGCTATTTTAGAATTTTTACTGACTCCTCGTGGGCCATCCCCCTTAAGGGATAAAAAAGTTATAATAGCTTAAAAGAGTAGATATTTATGGCTATTATTGGTATACCAAGTTTCATTACTTCATCTATAATGGTAAAAAATATATTTCACCGTTCCGGGACTTTTCAACCACACTGTATATAGGCTACCCGAAAGGAAAAGTTTTTATTTTATCTGCACCACGCGTGGTTTTCCACTATAGAGAACAATTGCTTGTAATTAGGAAGAGTGCATAAAAGTATGATTAGGAACATCTTTGTTTGAGCAAAATATGTTATTTTTGTATTATTTATAGCCGTTCTAATAATCTATATTTTAATACGCAAGCATGTTTCATTTCCTCCTTTTTTCTCCGCTCATGTGCATCATAGGATAAATCCGAGCATACCATTAGAAAGGTGTGTCCTGTAGATGAGCAGAATCGCATTCTAATTCACATCGGACTCCAGGGCTACGCCCCACAGGCTTTCAAAATTCCATTGTTAATCTTATGGAGAAAGGTGAATTGAATGAATCATTAGACAGCTGTTGTAAAAACAACAAACTGCTAGAAAATTAGGAAGAACAGATGTTTTAGTTCAAAAATGTTTTTAAGCTTTTGGGGTGCGCATCAACTGAAATTTTTATCGAATTTCGATCAGGAGGCGATCTCTAGTATTTTATTATAACCCGAAAACTCTTCTTATTCTTGGCTAGACTTAAGAAGGTGTTCATGGCAGAATTAAGTGGTCAGTGCTGTCGTACCGTCTACTGTTGGAGCGAGAAGGGCTGTAGCGGCCTTATCAGCAATAACCCCCCTTCTCTACACCATCCGGAAACACGGCTAAGGCATTGTTTTACAACCAATAAAGTTTCCATTAGTTAAATGGTCAGTGAAGTCGCCCGCATCCTGAGTTGAGACTGCGATGGAGGGCGAGTAGTTCTATAGCGGCGGAGACGTGGACACTTAGCTTCTACAGAACTTGAGACAAACGAACCATTGTTCTTTCTTCGGAAGTCCTTCTTTAAGGTAAATTTTCTCGCAGTCACAGTTACCTACGAGATGGATTTCGCAATACGTCTACCAGGTAACTCTTCATCTCAACTAACCAAACATAACCTAAGTGTTACCGTGATGAAATGTTACCGTTGAGAAAAGATACTCGTCAGAAGGTCTTCCGGTTCATTTTTTCGTTTTGTCATTGTGCTTCCACCTAAGCCATGTCGGTCTATGGAGAATGTGCAATAAACATGGTAGTACTGAGAACGTGGGGACAGTGAAGATATTCATGTTAAAAAAACGTCTCACAGTGTTCTGTTAATGGTATTTTGAATTAACGACAACAATCAGAAAAAAAACTTGTCTCATTTTATAAAACGACTAATAATTGAGGAAGAACCACAAATTAAACGATACAGTATATTTGGTCACTAGTCCGGAAAGTGGTCGTTATCGGTGCAAGATCGAGTTTCAAGTACGAGGCGAAGCCTCGTACTTGAATTCGATCGAGCACCGATATACCACTTTCGGACGAGTTACGAACAGTACTTTTCATCATACCACCTTTAATAAATTTACAGTTTGGATAAAAATTAATAAATTTTAACCTACATACCCCCTGTTACGTTGTTATTTGTTTATCTTGTATTTTAACTATTTACAGCTGTTATTAAAATCACTGTCCCGAAAACCACTGTTTCGCGGTCTAGTCCCGAAAACTTTGTTTACCAACACGTTTATACAACCCACAAGGAATCAACTCGTTTCGATCACAGCTGACCGTTCCGAAAACAACGTTTATCGCAATGGTATGGTGAAAAGATTATTTTTTACATCCCAAACTGATTACTCTAAATGTCGCTGTCTTCCATTAAAGAATGTAATAAAATAAAAAGCGTGTTAAATATGTCAATAATATTTCTCATCTCTCTTAAACAACTTTGTATTGCAAGGAGTAAACTCTGGCCAGGAACAATCACAATATGAAACCGCCACCACCCCTCGCCCACTCTAACAATGTTCCTTCCGTACCCCCCTCCCCTCTCCCCAATAACACGTGAGTGGTGTGCGTCTGGGCAGTAAGCATTGATTGTCACTGGATTACAGACTGCTTTGTCTTCTTTGTTTATCCGACAATGCGGTGGTCTTTAATCCTGAGCTTTTAAGCACAGTGTTTTGGCAAAAAGAACTTTCATTTAATTTCATTCGTGTTCTGGTAGCTCATAGTTCCAGTTGTCGGATATGAAAACATAGCATCTCCTTTGACACGTCATTACATATATAACACTGCAATATGGCTGATAGATATGGGTTGCTAAGTACATGACTAATGACTATAATGCCAAATTGATGCACGCAATATGGGATATAGATGTAAAGTGTCACCGTACTTTGGTGAAACATGTGTTTAAACTTCATTAGCCCATAATAATTTAACAATTACTTTTCCCGTTACTGAGTTTTACAAACACACCGTTTAAGCTCCTCAGTTCGTGTTCTAATAAAAATAAATAAATAAAACTTTCGTACATAACAAACTAAAACACGACTGCAACAGCAATGACGTGACCAAATACTTCAAACTGTAGAAACACGTGTCAGAATGATAGGGTAATCTTCAGGAAACGGAAGAGTTAAGGTTAGGTCTTTATTTATCCAGACACGGAATGAAGAGGGTGCGAGTGAGCTTGAGCGGAGTGAGTGATAGAGTCATAGACGCCGCTCGGGACGGTGGGAACCGAGGCAGGCGGCCGACACGGCTCATGATGGGCGTGGGGGAGCAGCAAGACGGAGCGAGTGATGTCTCGTTAAGAAACACAGAACTAGACAACTTTAACTTTGAATGGACTAACTGATTAATGATGTTAGCTCATCAAACTTTCACTTTAACCACTAAGAAATCTTAAAATACATTGGACTTTTATTGTACAACAGTTCAAACTATGAGATAAAGGTTTACTTCAAAGGTTTTATTTTAAAAACTTGGGCTGGTTCTCATTCCAAAAGGAAATTGACACTTTTTATATAAAAATATTTAGACCATAAATTTTAATATAAACATAGTTTTTTTAGTTAAAATATTTGAATGAAAGTAAAAATACGAAAAACTTAACACTCATTAAAATTTATGGCTATTAAAATTTTTTCCTCACAGCCTATAACACGTAGGTAAGTTCATAACTTTACTCCATTTATATATTTTCTACTTGAATTATAAATTCGAATTATTAAGTTCTGCTATTAATTAGAGAGAGGAAAATGTAAATATCGCATGGAAGGAAAAAACTTTTCACGTACATCGAGTCGTTTGTTTGTCTCCTCATCGCTGCAATGGTTCTCACTAAGCAAGTAATGATTAGCTCACCTCGTAGGCCAGCGAGAGCTGATGCTTGTCGTGCTTTAGCTGGTCATAGCGGCTCTTGTACTGCAGCATGGACCGGACTGTCTCCTCCATCCTGTAACAGGAAACAGAAAATGTTATTGTATAAAAGAACAAAACAATGAACAACAGAACAAGGACCAACAAGAAAAGTGAATTAGGATGAGCTATTAAAGAAATTAGGCAGAATTAATTATTTGCCTGTCTAATAGAAGGATAGGAAACATACTTTCAATGGCACCTACAACTATCTTGAAGAAAATTTCAATTCATAGTTTCCAAGGGAAATTCCGACTAGCGGACAATAATGGCCGTTGGATTTCACAACCAAAATTCACACCGCCAGGTATTCAATAGCTTTAATCAATACTTAATAACTCCTCATGGATCCCCAGCGATATTTTGTGAGCCAGATTTTCCAATACAACAGGACTCCCCCCAAACCGCACATAACCACGGCGCACCGCGGCGTTCGAAACTCCCTGTAAAGGGTTCACCCGGATCCCCCGCTAATAAATATTTCACTGTTGATTAATCCCCACGCCTACAAAGGAACCGGAACAAACACGTTCATAATGAATCTTGGACGAGCGATCGACACATTCCTCCGTGGTGGGAGAGAGAGGGTAGACGAGGGTGGCAAGGTATAACATGGGGTGCGAGAGAGATGGAGCATCACAAACAATAGTAGCAGATTAAGCGAGGGCATTCGCGGAATGCTACTTTAATTGTGCGGCATTTAACCAGCATTTAGCAAACACTTTTATCTTAGTACACAGCCGCGTCGTCATGGCAACCACCACCACTTGTAGGGGGATTATGAGGGGACTCCCCCCCCCCTCGGGGTATCCCCACGGCTGATACATACTTGGTGAATATTGGTGGTATCATGCAATGCGGGACATTCCGAGACCATTTATATCACAAAACACATGATAGGATACTTTGTTGTTACGTAAACAGTTGGTAAAAAGGAGGTGAGTGAGATGCACTTTAGGTTGCACTGAATCATCATGTTTCAGTACAGGAAGTCCAACCCGGCAAACAAAAGAGTATTGCATAAAGTATGCTGTAAATGAAGGTTAAAAAAGGAAAATAAAAATCTCATCCCAAAATTATAAAATCTTATTTTCAAGAAGGGCGTATAAAAAGTTTAAAGTTACCTCAATCAGATAATACTGTAATAATTGATTGTCCAAATTAAGCCTCTCTTTTCCATTACAAAGTATAGTTCACATATTAGAGAATAGTCCAGTCGATAAAACAATTTTGAAACAAGGGAAAGGTTGCACTTAAATGATAACAAATTAATTCAAGTCCCCTGTCGAAGTAATGTGTAGGTCCACAGGATAAAATCAATGTCCTTAAACCAAAGTGCTTAACACGAATACCCAAAAACAACATCAAATCCGGTGACAAAGTAAAGTCCTCTAGCAACGAAGATTTACGGTTTGAATCCGATCAGGTAGATTTGGCTTGACAGGCTCAGTGGCCGAACACGCAAACTGGATCGCGGGATTGGTAGCCTATTCTGTTATAATCTCCAAACGAACTGTTTCCTAAATTATCTTTATTTTCACATGTATTTTGATATGGCTTCAAAAGCTAAATCCCTTATTTATTGCATAGGTTTTAAATTACAAGATTTTATAATTTAATACAGCTTCGGGTTTTGAACCACTATAGCCTTGAGATCAATTAATTTAACTGTTGATTAGGCTATAATTGTTTTATTTCGATAATTGGAATAGAATAAACACCAAATTACTGGATGGATTACGTTATAGCTTCTAATCGCTACTCAGAAAATATTTACATTTTAGAACCAATTAATATTTTATTGTAATGTTGAGGAATAAAGATTTATAACTGGGATTATTGAATCCAAAATAAATATATTAAAGCAAATCAATTTTCTAATTTTAGTATATACTTTCGAACGATCTGAGTAACATCTATAAATGTAAAACACAACAATGTGTTATGAATAATAATGACTTAGGTGGTTATTCAAGTTTTATTATTTAAATCTTTATTGGAACCTATTACAAACTTGGATACTTGGAGGGTATTGTAATTTAAATTATACTAAGTCTTAAACAGACATAATGGGTAGAATACAATTGTGTATAACTTATAATAATTCAACCCTATAGGGTTATCTGACCCTGTAGAATGAAGAAAGAATGGGTGTTTTAATACTATTATTGAAATGATAAATAATGGTTATGTAAATAAATAAATAAATAATAAATAAGGCCTTTATTTGTTGAGCGGTATTCAAAGTTACATACTTTGTTTTTCAATACAACTCCATAAAAAAAACTTATACTAGATTTTTTTTTAATGTACTGGAGCTAAATAAAGCAACTATCATACAACAAGCAACCAGTACAGTCTCCTTAAACCCTGCTAAAAGTAAACACGTTAGCCTAAATATATATTATTCTAAGAAATTAAATTGTTGAAACTCTTGCAAAATTGGATTCATGCGACGTAAGGCGTGACTTTCACGTTATGTACACAGAAGTGAAAGAGAATTTTGAAACTAGTTTAGCCAACTGCTGAACTGTGAATATCCCCACGCCATGAACAATATCAATATCTATCGAGTTGGCGAAACTGCCAACCCTGCGGGTTTACTAACTCTCCTTTATTTGACTATAAAATCAATGCTTTTAACCACATATCAAACATATAATTTTTACTACATTCTACTAAAATTTAAATAACTATGAGAAAGTAATTTTAATAAGTTTTCGTGAATAATCAGAAACTGGTTTAAAATATAAATATTCCGAACAAAGAAGTTCCACGTTCCACACCCGTCCATGAGATAAATGTTATACAAATGTCCTTAACCTTTCTGTTTAATAATGCTGTAATCAGAAATTCGAAGTTAATTATTTTACATAAATTAATTTTACTTTGTATAGTAAACAATTAAAATACAAACTCAAAATTGCCAGTAATTTTCGTCACAAAAACTATCATATCTATGGTTAAAAATGTATATGGTTGGTAAAAATTGTTCAGAAAATCTCAATCAAATGCACAAATGAAATGATAGCTGAGAGCGAGAATCGTGACTTCAAGCTATAACTGTAAGAAACTTCTACCCTGGCAACTAAAACGCAAAGGAGAGTTACTCTATAGCTTCACTCTAAAGTAAACCTACAAAGTTATCTTTGTAAAGCGATGGATTAAGCCAGACGATTATTGCATGAAAAATTATTCATGGTCGGATTAAGGAGGGTCTTGACTATCAAAGAACCCCTCCTGTAGGTCATACAATATTAACCTGGCTCCAGGAACAATGTGTCCAAATAATCTACTGATTGAAGGGGTTCATTCTTAGCATCTAGTTAAGATGACTGTTCAATTCGTAATGCGTTGTTTTAAACGTTGTCCAGATACTTGCAATTATACTATAGTGGCATATGAACTTATTGTAAACAGCACACACTTCTCTTACTTAAAAAAATTAAAAATAAAATAAATAATAATTTTAATAAAATAAATACAATTCTTATAAGTTATGAAAATAATTTATGAAATGAAAGGGGTATTTCGAAGGGATATAAATTATTGAATGGAAAGCAATTTTAATGGACATGGAAACTATAACTAAACCATCATCAAATACTGTAATCCGATTATAATTTGTAATTCCATTGCATGCGTTATACCTCGAACATAAATCGTAATTTAACTCGTCAGTTTTCTGTATTAAAAGCTATTATTTTACTACATCCACTCCCTTTGCAAAATTTAATGGTTACTCCTCAAATAGCGGCACAATACTTTATCTAACGGATTCATGGGACGATAAAAACGTATTACAAATAAACCTAATCTCGGTGACGTGAACCGAAATGTTTCCGATTTGGAATATTTGGAATCTGCAGAGAAATAAATGTTGAAGCCGGCGACAGGTGAGGAGTTATTGTTGTGATCGGATTCGGTTGGATATTTCCAATCGGCGGACAAACCGAATTTGAGCTGTCAAACCCGCCGCAAGTGGCGACATGGCCGCGCCGCGCCGACTGGGACGGCTGCCTTCGTTTCATCACACAACGCATGCTTTACGTATAATCTTCAAAATTGAGTTTTCTGTAGTTTACTCACATAATTACAAAAATTGTAATATCTTAATATTTTTTTAAGTAAAATTTTTATAGGATTTTTAGTCAAATGTGATGTGGTGAACAAATATATCTGATATAAATGACAATTACGAAATACCTATAATAGCTCAGGAGTGGAAGCTGAATGCCAGCTTGAATGTGCACCGTTAAACTGAAACTACTCAAGTGTTTGTTTTAAGTAGATAGAAAAAGCCACTTTCAAAACCGGCCACGTGCCGCCGGAAGCCATGTTCCGGGGCAGGTGTCTTCCGGTCGAATATTAAATGAGGTTGGGGGAGGTGGGGTGAGGGTTTGAAGTAGATTTGCGCATAAATTAAAAGTTGGTTCAAAACTGAAATTCAACAATTGGTGGTTGAACTAAATTTGCGCATAAATTAACCGGGGTTGAATTAAAACTTCGCATAAAATATTGGTTAGTTCAAAACTGAAATTCAACAACTGGGGGGTTGAACTAAATTCGCGCATAAATTAAAAGTTGGTTCAAAACTGAAATTTAACGATTGGGAGTTGAACCAAATTTGCGCATAAATTAAAAGTAAGTTCAAAACTGAAATTCAACAACTGGGAGTTGAACTAAATTTGCGCATAAATTAACCGGGGTTGAAGTAAAACTTCGCATAAATTAAAAATTAGTTCAAAATTGTAATTCGACGGTGTTAATAAAAACTCTAATAGTTGAACGAAAATAAAAGTCAGTTCAAACATAGCGCAGTCATAACAAGAGAGAGAGAGAAGGTAGATAGAAGTGTTAAGTTCCGCGGATAGAACGAGAATGAAGAATGAAACATGACGCGTCGAAATATATGCGTGACTGTAGATGTCAGTTAATGGGGGGTCTAGAGCTTCCGGCCTGTCGGATGGTGAATTAATCAATGGGGGGAGTGGAGATGGCGCTCGGTTGAACTAAAATTGCGCATAAATTATAAGTTGGTACAAAACTGAAATTCAACATGATAATGTGGGGTACGGAAATTATGTCGGGGTTGAATTAAAACTTCGCATAAATTAAAAGTTAGTTCATGTTAGCTGAAGAGTGTACAGGAGAATGAAACAGGAACTGTCGTGAGCGCGCTTATATAAAGAAGGGTGGGGGTAAAATATGAAAACCTGCTGAACACAGTCGATAGGTGTAACAAGTTCGAAGTTGTGGAAACGTAACATCGAACGCAAAATGTTGTGAATAACACCATCGTCAACGCTAACTTGCAAAGTTCTAGCAGAGTATAAAGGGTTAAAACTTAATTTCTTCCTTACTTTTGTTAAATTAGTTTTAATCTTTGAAACAGAAGGTTTGGAATTACTTCGTAATATATGTTGTGTCCGCAAAAGTTTCAATTTCAAACATTGCGTATCCATCACAAGAAGTATATCAGATGTGTAGAAGTCAGAACAAGACAGATGAATGAGATATAACGTCGAGCACGCGAAGGTGATTCAAACAGGACGACATGTGCTAATGTAAATGAAACTCCAGGTTAGTAGCAATTAGACTTGTATAATGAAGTTGGCGAAACGTATATGTAATGAGTAGGAAGGATGCGAACAACACAAATGCGAGTTAATTAATGGTCGCGGTGCGATGAACAATCTTCTTTTATAACGGTTATCGCGTGAGAAGATCGGTTCCGCATGAGCGCCCAAGTGGAACCTCCCGTGTTCACTCAAGCGGAACCCCCCCCCCCCCCCCCGGTGACTAATCAAGCGGAACCCCCCCCCCCCCCCCCCGGTGACTAATCAAGCGGAACCCCCCCCCCCCTCATAAAAAATGGAGATTAAAATCCCCCCCCCCCCCCCGGTGGTCACTCAAGCGGAACCCCGCCGGGTCGATGACCGGTCAATGGCCGGTCACGACCGGTTGCTAACCCCATCTAATTACCACACTTCACATCCCATGCCAGCCATGAACTACTATTGTTTGAATGAAACAGAATTAAACATGGCAGCCACCATGGAAAATTCTAACCTCAAACCTTGGTTTTACGTCACTGCGCATGCGCCGCTCCCACTCCTTCGTTTCATTTTTATGCTGCTATAACTTGTACTGGAGTGAGCCAACTTCACGCTACGGCGCCTAGTCATGTATTACTCACTTTAGCGCTACTGTGAATGCGCCTAGTCTGTATTACTCACTTTAGCGCTGCTGCGAATGCAACGAGTTCTCCGGATCGGAATCACTCCTCGCTATTGCGCATGCGCCGAGTCCTGTATTACTCAATTTAGCTCTACTGTGCACGGAAAGTTCTAACCTCAAACCTTGGATTTTACGTCGCTGCGCATGCGCCACCCCCACTCCTTCGTTTCATTTTTATACTGCTGCGAACTGGAGTGGATTGAAGACCGTACTGGAGTGAAACAATTTCCCCACCACTGCATTAAGTACCCCCACCACTCGAAAACCCGAGGAGCGATACGAGCCCGATTTTCGCGTCAGTCGTCAACGAGTTTTCATAGCGAAAAGTCGTTGGCGACTCGGTAAGAGGTTCAAATATATAGTAGGCCTATATATATTTGAACTTCTTATACTACGTTGCGTTCTTTAATGCAATGTGGTATGTGTGTGTGTGTGTGTTAATATTAGTTGTAAGTTGCACTTAATTTAAGAATTAATTTGCGCATTGCGATGTTAGTTATAAGTTGTGTTTAGCGTTAAGGTGTATTAATTTTAAGAATAATGATGGTATTTGGTTGTGTTGAATTATTTGATATTTAATAATGATGTGTTGTTAGTTTTAAGTGTTGGTATTAATAATTAATGTTGTTGTTTTGCCTTTCAGCTAGATGATAGGGGGTAGATTAACTGTAAATTCAGAAGTTCTGTTGAACTTCACTTAGAAGGGGTGGGACATCCGCACTAGCGGACTAGGTTTTTGAATTTTGTTTAGGAATATGATGGGTGGGATTAGCTTGGGTGGGTGTTAGAGTTGCGTGTCTGCATCAGCTGTTCCAGTTTCCCTTGTAATTAGTGGTTACGCTTTAATGCGGGCCGGGACGTTACGCTTTGATGCGGACGGACCAAACAAAATTGCGTCGATGTCCCTCGCAGAACGTAACTAGTGGGTTGGGAGTGGGAACCGTTAGGCAAACAGGGTGGTGGGAACAGTTACTACTGTTCCCATCACCTTGGTTCTTTATAAGTCTTAAATGACCTTGACCCACTTTCGGAAGGGTCAATGACCGACCCCCCCCCCCGTGTTCACTCAAGCGGAACCCCCCCCCCCCCCGGAAAATTAAAATGCCTATAACTCGATAATGGATTAACGGATTAGGACAAGCGATACATCATTGAAAAGGTCTATGTAAGACGAACATTTTAGTCAAAGAAGAATTTAGTTATCTTATTTTAGTCAAAAGTTATGCGAATTATTTGAAATAAATACCCCCTTCCTTTCCTTCCCTCCCACCTTCCCCCACTTAACGGTTGTTAACCCTTCTCATTAGCATACCGTTATAAAAGACGCATCGACCACGGCTAACATTTCATTCTGATTCCAGACGTTACGCTGCGAACTGCGAATAGAACTACCACGATGTCATCCCTGCCGACTACAACTTCCACTACAGCCTGCTCTTCTATTACAAGTTCAACTTCTACTTCTACTACGGCTTCAACTCCAGTCAAGAAAACTCTTCGCTTGAAAAATGCTCCCGACTGGTATAAGTGCAAGCTAGAGCGTTGTGTTTCTCCTCCATTATTTTTAACACTCTAAGTCTCGTGATCTACTTTTCTGAGGCCGTTGTACAGTTATATGACCTCTCCGACTTGCATTGTTTGCCGGTGTAGCTTCATATAGCGTGCAAAGAATGGTTCCTAATGAAATCTCATCAGCATTCAAAGACAGAGACAGTTGTTTTGCAAGTTAATTAGTCTTGAAATAATGAAGTAGGAAACGTATATGTAATGAGTAGGAAAGATATGAACACCGCGAATGCGAGTTAATTAGTGGTTGCGGCGCGATGAACATTTGCCTTCATTATCACATAACGACTATCTCGTGAGAAGATCGGTTCCGCATGAGCGCCCAAGTGGAACCTCCCGTGTTCACTCAAGCGGAACCCCCCCCCCCCCGTGTTCACTCAAGCGGAACCCCCCCCCCCCCCCGTGTTCACTCAAGCGGAACCCCCCCCCCCCGTGTTCACTCAAGCGGAACCCCCCCCCCCCCGAAAATTAAAATGGCTATATCTCGATAATGGTTTGATCGATTACGACAAGCGATACATCATTGAAAACGTCTATGTAAGACGAACATTTTAGTAAAAGAAGAATTTGGTTATCTTATTTGAGTCAAAAGTTATGCAAATTATTTAAAATAGATACCCCCTCTTCTTCCTTTCAACCCACCTCCCGGATCAATAATCGGTCACGGCCAGCTGTTACCCCTCTCATTAGCATACCGTTATAAAAGCGGAGCAAGCGTTGTTCACTCCTCATTCCGCTTCTACACGCCACTCTTGTTGTTTCGTCTCTGCTCTTTACAATATTACTTGCTTTAAAAATGCCTCCTCATCTTAGTGAAAATTTCACTTCTTCCGAAATTTCTGATGTTTTTGAACAACCTGAAGACACTTTAAATAACGACAGTGAAACTGAAGATGATGATGAAGATGATTATTATAGCGTTAAAATTAGTGAAGAACTGAAAGTTATAGCAATTGATCCACAATTCCCATTCGATACAATAGAAAAATTCATGTCTGAAGCTCATAAATGGTTGGATTCAGGATCTTACGTACGAATCGGCTCTTTTATATTGTATGATGATTGTAATTCTTTTCTTGTAACACCAAATGATAGAGACCGCATGCTGCAGTGGGCTCAAACAATGAAGGAGTGCTACGAACAAGGTGTGGATGTTGGCGGCTATTTTACAGCGCAAGTGGTTTAATAACCAAATTACCCTTCCCCCACCTTACACCTTATCCCTTCCCAATCCTTATTCCTTCCCCCTCCCCATTTTTAAAACTCATAAAAGGCGGGCTATGAACCTCCAGGTTTCTAGTCTGTACTTGCACCTTGTGCCGTCAAGATGCTTACCACTTTGTCTTTTAATAGTATTACAGGCACTGAGCGGAAATTCTATAGAAAATTTTGTTCTCTACTTGATAAACCGCAAAAACTACCTCCAAATACTTTCACCTACAAGCTACCTCTTATGGACAAGGATGATGTAAGCAAAATACCATTAGTTCAAGCGAAATTTCTGGAAGAAAAAAATCTTGTTTATATAAGAGAAGTGTATCATAATGAATATTCAAAAAGATTGGCTTACGAATTCATTAAGGAACATGCAGGACGTGAAAAAGAACAGTATCCAGGACCATTTTATTTATATCTTTTTGAGAATGGAGCTAGTGTAACGGTAGAAATAAGTATCAAATTAATGTAATTCTTCCTATCAAATTTGTGGGGTGAGGGTTTGAAGTAGATTTGCGCATAAATTAAAAGTTAGTTCAAAACTGAAATTCAACAATAATTGTTAGTCGAACTAAATTTGCGCATAAATTAACCGGGGTTGAATTAAAAGTTCGCATATCTTCCTATCAAGTTTATGAAGTTAGAATTTTGTTTTGCTGTAAAGTTATTGAAATAGGATTTGTACAAGGAAAAATTCATATTGAAATACATGTTGTAATTTAGTCGTAGAGATGTGTACTGTACGAAAGCTGGATTTATAGTGAGTCGGCGCGACAAATGAACTTGTATTTATGCAGATTGTTAAAATGGAATAAAGAGATGATAGTAGAAAAACGCTCGAAGTAGAAAGTGTGAATAATGTTATATAAAGAAATAATAGTTAAACAAGGAAAATATTGAAAATTAAAACTGGTATTAAAAAATATGAACGGACAATCAATTTTGTAGAAGGTTAATATTTTGTTGAAAACGTTTGATTTTCTTGGATAGTGAAGAAGAAGAAGATGAAATAGTGGTAGGGGAACCGTTATAAAAGGAGGATTGTGAGAGCCCATTTCATTTCTCTGCGAAACTTCGAAGAGTAAACATCTCAACATGTATCATTGCGATAAATGTTCGGAATCGTTTCACGATGAAATTCTATTAGACTGTCATAAAGAACTAATTCACAACAACGCAGAAGAAAAACAAGAAGAACAAGAAGAACAAGAAGAACAAGAAGAACAAGAAGAACAAGATGAAATATCAGCAAAATCTTCAACTACTTTACCGAATCTACAAGTATTTGCTTTACCCGGTAAAGTAGTAATGCATCATAAGATTCAAAATGAAAACTTGAACTTAGAAGAATTTATTAGAGAAGCAAAACCAATCGTAAGTAAAACTTTAAAAGAAGAATTGAAAAGATTGAACTTTCTTAAATTTGGTTTACTACTAGAAGCTATGTTTATAAATGTACAAGAAGAATTATCACCAAGAGGATTCATAACAAAAAACCGAACCATCATGGAAAGTTCAAACATTGATTCAATAGTAGAGAACTGTATAGAAGAAATATTAACAAAAATTCAGGAACACGAAGGAAGAGGATCTGGATGGAGTCTTACAAGCATTGAATTATTAGATATAAAAGTACACAAACATGGTTATGGATTAATGGGATCTAGTTATATTCCTTTGCCACAAAGAATCAAGGATACAAGATCGTGTATTAATGTGAAAAATCAAGATAACGAATGTTTTCGATATGCTATGACATCTAAGTTTGTACCAAATCATTTCGATACACCTAACCAACACTATGAAAATCAAAGACATAGGTACAATTTTCAAGGAATTACTTACCCTGTATCACTAGGAGATATATCAAAATTTGAGAAGAAAAATCCCGGTACGTCTATCAATGTTTTTGCATTAGATAGTTCAAACAAAGTGTATCCTTTACGTATTGCAAAAGAAGAGCTACCAGATCATACGGATTTACTACTACTAACGCGAGGAGATGTGTCTCACTATGTGTACATAAAGAAATTCGACTCACTTGTTAATAAGCAGCTTTCTAAAGATCGACACAGAAAGATAATTTGCAAGAGATGTTTCAATTTTAAACGAGATGGACTACACGGAAGAGAATGGTTACAAGAGCACAAAAGACTATGTAACAATAATTATGAAGCAAAGATTAATTTACCTTCGGAAAACAGAGCATTCGTTACATTTCAAAAGGTTTATCATCAATACCGTATCCCTTTAGTTGTGTATGCGGACTTTGAATCAACACTTGTTCCAGTTGAAGATGAAAATTGTGAAGCAAGAAAAAGTGTCAAGTATCAAATGCACAAACCAAACAGTTTTTGTTTAATGGTTAAATCAACATTATCAGAAGAACATTTGAACAAATATGGATTAACTTCAGAACCTCTAGTATATCGTGGTGAAAATGCGGAAAAAATATTTCTTGATCACCTATATTCAATAGCTGGAAATACACAAAGATTATATACAAATATTGTACCAATGAAACCGATGGACGAAGAAGAAGAAATTCAACATGAAAATGCGACTCACTGTTTCTTGTGCAAAAATGATTTTACTATTGAGAATTATAAAGTTAAAGATCACGATCACCTCACAGGTTATTACAGGGGTGCTGCTTGTAATAAATGCAACTTGAGCTATCGTTTACCACTATTTATCCCTGTGGTTCTGCATAATCTTAGTGGGTACGACGCTCATTTTATAATACCTGAACTAGGAAGAGACGACGGTAAAATCGATGTGTTAGCTGAAACTTCAGAAAAGTTCATAAGTTTTTCCAAAGAAGTTGGAAACGTCAAACTAAGATTCTTGGACTCCTACCGATTTTTGCCGTCGAGTTTGTCCAAACTTTCTGAAAACCTAAGGAAACAAGATTTAATCGAAACAAAGAAGATTGTAAACAGCGACAAACTGGATCTGGTACTTCGAAAAGGTGTTTTCCCATATGATTACATAGACAGTTTAGAAAGATTTAATGAAACATCACTACCTCCAAAAGAAGAATTTAAAAGTAAACTGTACGACATGGATATATCTCAAGATGATTATGATCACGCATGCAAAGTATGGAACGAATTAGGATTTAGAACATTGGGAGAATATTCAGATTTTTATGTTAAATTAGATGTGACTTTATTATGTGATGTGATGGAAGAATTTAGAAATACGTGTTTTGCGGCATATGGATTGGACCCTCTTCATTCGTACACTTCGCCTGGACTAGCGTGGCAAGCCATGTTGAAAGAAACAAATTGTAAAATACAACTTCTTACAGATATAGATATGGTTTTGATGTTAGAGTCAGGAGTTCGAGGAGGATTGACGCAAAGTGTAACACGTCATGTCAGGGCAAACAACAAGTATTTGCCCGATTATGATGCATCAAAACCAACAACATTCCTGGGTTATTTTGATGCAAATAACTTATACGGATGGGCAATGTCGAATCCCCTTCCATATGATAATTTCAAATGGATAGACCCAGAATCAATTGGAAACATAATGGATATACCGAAATATGGAGAAACTGGTTACATATTTGACGTCGATTTTGAATATCCCGAACATCTTCACGACGAACATTATGATTTACCACTTCTTCCGAAGACCGAAATTTCTCCAACTGGAAGATGGCCAAAATTATTGATGACTTTAACCAACAAGTCTCGGTATGTTTTACACTACTGGATGATACAACAGGCCTTAGACTTGGGATTAAGAATTACAAAAATTAATCGAGTACTACAATTCTCTCAATCTTGTTGGTTAAAACCGTACATTGACAACAACACAAAAAGAAGAGCCGGCGCTACATCAAGTTTTCAAAAAGATTTCTTCAAACTAATGAACAACGCAATATTTGGCAAGACTTTGGAAAACAAAAGGAAACATAAGGATATCAAATTGGTAACTGATCCAGTAAAATTACAGAAACTAGTGCAACAACCAAACTTTGGTTCATCTGTAATTATTAATGAAAATCTAGTTGTTATTTCCATGAACAAGAAGTCAGTTCTAATGGATCGTCCTTTGTATCTAGGAATGTCAATCTTGGATATTTCCAAAACTCACATGTACGAGTTTCATTATAAGAAGATGGTTAACTATTATGGAAGAGAGAACATTGGTATTGCATATATGGATACGGATGCACTAATTTACTGGATTAAAACAAATGACATGTACGAAGATCTACGCACTTTTATGTATAAAGATGATTTCGACTTTTCCGATTATCCCAAGGATCATCCAAATTACGACTACGACAGAAACAAGAAAGTATTGGGAAAATTTAAAGATGAAACAAATGGTGTGCCGATGATGGAAATTGTAGCATTAATGTCCAAACTATATTCATTTCAACTGTACATAAGCGAAAGGAATCAACATCAAGTCACGAAAAAGGCCAAAGGAATAAAAACCTCTTTCCTGAAGAAGAACGTACAGTTTGAACATTATAAAAGATGTTTGTTTGAAAATGTTGAAACAACTGCAACGTTCAACACTATTAGAAGTTATAATCATCAACTCTTTAGTGTCAAACAAACAAAGTGGGCATTAAGCTACAAAGATGACAAGCGCCATATTTTAGAAGATAAAATTAATACTTTACCGTTCGGCCACTACTCCCTGAACCCTATCGACCAGTAAACCTATTCTTCGTCCTCTACCTTCTTCCTTTTTTTCCTTTCCGTAAAGAAGAGGGGACATGGCAAGCCCAATGCCATGTTCCCTCTTTTTTACACTAATATGATATGGCCTTGACCTATATTCAAACTATATAAAAGAGAATGAACTGTTGTACGGATCAGTATTTTTACAAACGATGTGCAAGCAACATCTGAAGATGGAAAGTGTGAAGGACAAGATTGTAAATGAACTACATAAACCAGCAAGAAGAAGATTTCCAAGAAGAAGTACAATCATTAAAGGAATGAATGATCTTTACCAAGCTGATCTCATTGAAATGATACCGCACAGTAAATTAAACAAAGGTTTCAAATATATTTTAACAATTATAGACTGTTTTACTAAAATAGCTGACGCTGTACCATTGAAGGATAAGACTGGTAAAAGTGTTACAAAAGCTATGGAAACAACGATACAAAGAAATAAATTCAAAATCAAACATCTACAGACCGATGACGGAAAAGAATATTTTAATAAAGACTTTGGAGCTTTGATGAAGAAATATCAAATAAATCATTATTCTACAAATTCTGAAGTTAAAGCTTCAATGATTGAAAGGTTCAATAGAACATTGAAAGGAGCGATGTACAAACAATTTTCAAAACGAGGATCATACGTGTGGTATGACATATTACCACAACTTATAAAAGAGTATAACAACAAATATCATCGTACCATCGGAATGAAACCTATCCAAGTAAACAGCGCTAATGCTAAGGTTGTATTACAACGCATCAGAAATAATACAACACCTAAATTGGAAAAGTTGCAACCAAAAAAGTTTAAAGTCAACGATAAAGTTCGTATAAGCAAATACAAAGGTGTATTTAGTAAAAGATATCTACCGAATTGGACTAATGAAGTATTTACAGTTTATAAAGTGCAACCAACTATACCTGAAACCTACTTATTAAAGGATAACAAGGGTGAATTACTTCAAGGTGGATTCTACGGACATGAATTGTTGAAATCAACAGTCGGTGATGTATATCTTGTTGAGAAGGTTTTACAAAGGAAAAAGGATATGGTTAAAGTCCGGTGGTTAGGATTCGATAAAAGTGAAGACTCTTGGATTCCTTCAAAAGACCTGGTATAGTAACTTAATAGCTCATTGTGTGTTTAACCTTGACACAAGATGGAGATTGTACAACAAAAAGATCGATTTAATATCAATAATATTGATGAATTGACGGTTGACAATGATAAGTTAAATCATGGTAAACATGGTGAATTACTACCAAATACAATAAGATGTTTAATAACTGGTCCTTCAAATTGTGGAAAAACAAATGTTGTTTTTAACCTTATAACTAATCCTAAAGGATTGCGCTTTAACAATATATACATTTTTTCAAAATCATTGCAACAACCAAAATATCAATTATTGGATAAAGTACTTGCAAGTGTACCTGAAGTAAATTTCTACAAGTTTAATGCCAGTGAAACAATTATGCAACCAAATGAAGCAAAACCATTTTCTATTTTTATTTTTGACGATGTGTCTTGTGAAAATCACGACACTATAAGGAATTACTTCGCTATGGGAAGACATCATAATATCGATAGCATTTATATTGGTCAAACATACAGTAAGATTCCAAAACAACTCATAAGAGACAATGCAAATATGTTGATCATCTTCAAGCAAGATGAAACAAATTTAAAGCATATATACAATGATCATGTAAATGCGGATATGCCATTTGAGAAATTTAAAGAAATGTGTGGCAAAGCATGGAATGAGAAATATGGCTTTCTCGTTATTATGAAGGAAGAAGATATTAAAAATGGTAGATATCGTATAGGGTTGGATAAATTTGTATTTATGCGTTGAACTACCGATGCTACATCTAGTTACACGTTGAACTTCACAGTGTAAACATGGTGAATCAAGAAAAACTATTAAAAGAAATAAAATCACTCAGTGATTCTATTAGGATGAAGAATCGTGCATTGAGGATGGGTTTAAGTGAAAGAGAAGAATTTCTAGAGACTACATTTAAACCTATTACGGAACCTTTAAAATAGATATCAGAAACTATTGGTAAACCTCGTTATGAAGGAGATGTTTTACTACCAATTTCTAAACAAGAAGTACAAGCATTAAAAAAAGAAGAAGATGATGATTCATATACAAGTGCTAGTGAGCAAGAAGAAACAAAAGAAGAAGAAGAACCAATTGTTGAAAAGGAAGAAGAACAGCCAATACCTGAAGCTGAACAATCTATTCCAAATTTAACTCAATTGAGTAGCGATATATTACAACATGGACCTCTTGGAAGAAAATATATAATGAAAATGCTACATGACATGAAATCAAACCCGAATTTGAGTAGATCACACGTATACGGAGCAAGAATTGATGGGAATGAATTAAAGATCGGCGATTCAAAGCTTGAAATAACACAAGACGATTACATCATTATTGGTGAGCATAAATATAAAGGAACAAAAGGACTTTATGAATTAATTTTTAAAAACATACCACTAAGATATTCATCCAAAGATTTAAGTGTTTTTAAGGAAATTCTACAAAATACTAACGCTCATAAAAGAAACTACTTAAAGGATGCAATGATTAATCGTTCACGTGCAACAAAATATAACATTGTTATAAAAAAGTTGTTTCCTCCACGAAAATTGCCAACATTACGTACTGCACCAGCGGTGAGACAACCACTGAAAAGAAAATCTTTATCACTTATGGATTTATCACTTCTTGAACAACATGGTAAAAAGAGTAAAGGAGATACTTCAACATCTGGCAAAGGATTGATGAAAAATCTATACAATACGAATGTGATTTACTACAACGACATCAATAAATTGGTTGATAGAATGAGACTATTGCATGAAGCCATGGAAGCCGGTCATACAGGTTTAAATAATGAATGGGTAGCTCTGATTGACGAACTCAGGAATCGCGGCATAATCGTATAATTGTCTGCGGATATATAAGAGTTGCAGGCGTATAATGTGTCAGTTCTAACATGAGCGTCGACAAGTTCGGACGATACTCCGCGTTAGGAGTGCAAGTTGGAGAAAACAGAAAAAGAAGTGGATTACCGCAAACACCCGAAGGTGACTATAACATAAATAATAAACGTTTAAAGTTTGTTAAGGATCCAGAAGAAGATGGAGATGCAACAAATTTAAAAACAGTAAAGGAGAAAACATCTACAAGTTTGAAACTCGACAACAACCAACTGTATGATGCAAAATCTCACAGGGTTATTAATGTTGCAAAACCAGTCAACAATGGAGATGTTGTTAATAAAGGCTATTTTCTATCTGCGATGGAATACGCTTTACTGTTGGAAAAGACTAAAAGTGGAAAAAAGTACAATGCTTTAAATTATAAAATAACTAATGTGGCAGATCCAACCGAGGATACAGATACAATCAATAAGCGTTATTTGCATTCTGTAATACCAGAAAAGAAAAAAGATGGATTTTCCTTCTATAAATATACTATAAACGATATTGGATATCCTAAAGAAGAAAGTGATGGTGTTAATATTAAATACATTAAAGATAATTGTATTTTATATAATGGTGCTGTTATTGATTGTCATGGAAAAGTGTTGTCCAATCTGAAAGATGGTTCAACTCCATCGGATGCTGCTACCGTGAGACAAATGAATGAAAGCTTGAAGAAAGGAACATCCGCTTTTGTTAAACAAAATCAGGTGGTGTCAAAGAAAGGTGATGAGTTTATGCAAGGAAGTGAAAAGTTTACCTTACTACAACTACAAAATAACAAGTGGGATGGAAAAAATAAAAGATTGTCAAATATAAGTTTAGGCACGGAAGAACATGATGCTGTTATTTTAACACAAGTGCCACAACTATCAGCTACTGGTGTTAACTTTATATGTGGAGGTAGACGATTAACCCATGTAAAATCTGGTAAAGATGATAATGATTGTGTTGTTGTGAAACAAACTATAGTTTTAGATAAAATAAATAACTTATATGATGGAAAAAATAGAAGAATATCTAACATATCAGCAGGAATAGCTCCGAATGATGTTGCTACTATTAATCAAGTTATAGCAACCTCTAATAACGATCCATCTGTGTATACATGTAATGGTAAACGTATCACAAATCTTGATAATCCTACACGTAACAAAGATGCTACTAATGTAGAGTATGTAATGAATCTTGTAGGTAATGTAGTTATTGATATGCATAATCATTTGATTAATGCATCGATGAAACACAATAAAATCGAAGATTCTCAAAGAAACCAATGGATTAAAGATGAAATCATTGATAGATACTAGTAAAACTTATGAATATTTAAGTATGGAATACACCAAAAAAAGGATTCATTATCATAAAGTATTTCATAGAGTGAAGACGTTGGTTACATAAAACAGCATAATGAAGACCGTATCGCTCAGTCGTCGTCAAGACAGCGGCAAGAGAGGACGTGGTTTAACATCAGCTGCATTATCCCTGCTCAGACGGATTCCAATTGGTGCTGTTGTGAATCGAACGATAGACGCTTTACCATACGAATTACATCTGCCCGGAGGTTATCAATATTGTGGACCTGGAACTAAGTTGGCAAAACGTTTAGCAAGAGGAGATCCTGGAATTAATAAATTAGATCAAGCTTGCAAAGAACACGATATAGCATATTCAAAGTATAAAGATTCAACAAATAGATCAATAGCGGATAAAATTCTAGCGGAAAAAGCTTGGCAAAGAGTAAAATCAAGTGACGCAAGTATTGCAGAAAAAGCAGCGGCTTGGGCAGTAACTACAGCCATGAAGACGAAAGCAAAGTTAGGTGCTGGAAGACGTCGCAGAGGAAGACCTGCAAAAGGAAGAAGCGCTCCCAAAAGAGGTGGAAACATTAAAAAAGGACGTCGTAGAACTCGTAAGACAAATGTAAAGAAGACTTCTGTTTGGCAAATGGTAAAAAACGGAGCAGGTTTATACCTAAGACCATACCGTGTGTACTAAATAAAAAGAATCAATTGATAATTCCAAATAAAGCCTTAACAAATCATCAGTTAAATGATTATGTAAAATGTTTGAAAATACCATTTTTTCGAGGAGTTTTTATGAAAGATGCATTACCAACTAAAATATGGGAAAATGAAACTGGAATAGTAAATTTGGATTCCACCTATGGTCCAGGCACTCATTGGGTATGCTATAAAAAGCTCGGACAAACCGTTTACTACTTTGATAGTTTTGGCAATCTGCCACCGCCGAAAGAACTGCAACATTATTTTCGAAACTCCAAAAACATTTTTTACAATTACAAAAGAGAACAACCTAACAACACTGAAATCTGTGGGCATTTATGTTTGGAGTTTCTAGCGAAGAGTGTCAGTCACCTTTAAGATGTCATCGTATACAGTGTCACTGAGTGGAAATTCATCCACATTGAAAAGTACGCTGTTCCCAGCATTGCGTCTATCCAAGGAAAGATTATGGGAAGCGGCATTACTTGATTTGACTACCTACAACTCAATTCCCAATGTTACGGAAGGTAAAAACAATTTACTACATTATTATGAAACTATGGATGCTTCAGGAAAATACTCAGAATTGAAAATAATTACATTTCCTACTGGAGCTTATGAAATCGATGATATAAACCAATTACTACAGAAACAACTCGGAGAAGAAAATATCACCGTTAAAGGAAACAATAATACTTTAAAAGCAGAAATAACTTCGAAATATTATATCGATGTCAGCTTGGAAAACTCCATTGGCAGTTTACTTGGATTTACAGATACAAAAAAGAAAATCTTAACTCCTGGAACTACTCATTCGGGTAATACAACTGTTACAATATTGAAAGTCAATAGTATCGATGTAACGTGTAATATTATACACGGATCGTATAGAGAAGGAGTGAATCAGCATATTTTACATACATTTTATCCAACAGTGGCTCCCGGTTTTAAAATTGTTGAGAAGCCACAAAACTTGATATACCTACCGTTAAACACTAGTTTCATTTCAGACATCGTACTGAACATATTGGATCAAGACGGTGTTAGTGTTGACTTTAGAGGAGAAACGATAACTATACGGATACACATCAGAGCGGCAACATAAAAGTCGACATGGGATTATCATTTAAATCGCAACGGAAGAGTCGGGAGCTCAGTAGCTCCTCGACATTGGAAGAGTTAACATCGGACAACATTCGTTTTCTACAGAAGATTGGATTGAAACTTAACAACGATGGATATCCTGGATATATCTCAAGGACCGACATTCGACGAAACACTATGGGAGAAGGAATATCACACGCACAACCCTTACACTTCATCAAAATTAAACAATAACGATGAAATAAGGATTCCCATTCAACAACAAGATATTTACACATTACCGTGTAAAAGTTATTTATACATTGAAGGACGGGTATTAAAATTGGATGGAAAAACTGCTTCAACAGTTCCTTTTATAAATAACCCGATGGCATATCTTTTTGATGAAATAAGATATGAGATATCAGGGGTGACAGTTGATTCGACAAAAAAGGTTGGTATAACAACGACATTGAAAGGATTAACATCATTAACACCGCATGAGAAGAATTCAATAGTCACCGCCGGATGGGTTGCTCCTGATAAAGACACTATAACACCGAATTCCAACGGTCACTTTGATTTTCATGTACCTTTACGATTGCTTTTGGGATTCGCTGAAGATTACAAACGAGTAATAATAAATGTCAAACAAGAATTGGTATTACTCAGATCTTCAACTAACAAGGACTTGATACTTGCAGACCCTGCAACTACTGAAGATAAACTGGAATGGCAACTACAATTAGATAAAGTTGTTTGGAGAGTACCTCATGTAAGATTGGCTGATGAACATAGAATCGTATTATTGAGAAAGTTAAAATCTGACCGTGATATCGTGATGCCATTCCGAAGTTGGGAATTCCATGAATATCCTACACTACCTCAGACCGAACGACAAACATGGACCGTCAAGACATCAACTTACTTGGAACGAGCAAGGTACATAATACTCGGTTTTCAAACTAAGCGAAAAGATGTTATCACTGCAAATGCCGGTCAATTTGATAACTGTAAAATAAAGAATTGTAAAGTTTTCCTAAACTCTCAATTCTTTCCGTATGACAATTTGAATGTCATGTTCAGCAAAAAACGTTTTTCCATTTTATACGATATGTATGCAAGATTTCAATCGTCATATTATGGAAAGACTAATACACCACTATTATCACCTGACCAATATTATTCCAAGGCTCCGATAATTGTAATCGATTGTTCAAAGCAAAATGAATCGGTAAAATCATCAAGTGTGGATATAAAAATTGAAATGGAATTTGAAGAACCAGTAGCGGATGGAACTTCAGCATACTGTCTTATTCTACATGATAAAATAGTTACTTACACACCGCTGACCGGAATCGTGAAGAATGTACTTTAAAAAGAATTAGTACAACGACTGCAGATTTTTGAGGTTAGAATTATCTGTCTCAATTTTTGAGGTTAGAATTTCGTTTTGTGAAAGACAAGTTAAAAACAAACATTTATGTGAGTGTATAAATTTCAAGGATTCGACGAAAAACATAAAAGCGAGAAAATTATGAGTGGAAAATTCATTATATCTTCGACCGTCGTATGGGAAACATCGTTCGCAAGATGAGTTCTACTAACGGAGAAGAAAATACACCTCTAATGGATGAGAATAGTTCAGATATAGAAAAACAAGTTGAACGAGAAATGGACGAGTTCCTCAAGTTTAACAAACATAAGAAGAGAGAAGAAGAAAAAGAAGAAGGAGAAGCTGAAAAAGAAGTAAAAAGAAAAAAGGTTGAAGTTAACATTACAACTAATATTTTAACAGAAGTATTTCTTCGGATTTTCTACCCCATTTCTTCATGCATGACGAAAAGTATTTCAGTTGGAATTTTAAAATCATTGGATTATTCACCGATTGTTATTTTAAATCATGGAAATAAAATGGTTACATTCACTGAAACTTCTTGGGAATCATTTATGAAACATTTACATCTTTTGGAATGCTATTTGAGTAACAACACATTTGGAAGAAGAACAAGATTAAGTTTATTGGAATCAAATATTGAAGTTGATATAGTGAAACATCGTGGAGGACAAATGGTTCGCTTCAGAGATTTAACTAGACATGATGTAAAATTACATTTGACTAAAGAAGAATTTTACACTTTAAGTTGTACTACCGGTCCCGTCACCAGATATTTGAAACAACTAATATTTTCAAGTGCAATAATCAAAGACTATCTAATCGATACATTGGACAGACAACCTTTCGTTCCAATTTTATACGGTCCCGTGGATACTTCAATTTTTAATCGAATACCTCAAGAAGTGGACATGTGGAGACAATTGAACAACTATCACACCAACTTTAATATCGATGAAGAAGCGCAAGAAGTTAAAGAAGAACAATCGTGTTTGTAATACAAGTCAGTTGCTGACGAGACTTCATCATGAACAAACGGGTTTCGTTTTCTAATGCGCCACATATAATGGAAGTTAAAAAAGGTATAATTGAATTTCAAGCTTTTCGAGGAAATGATGGAAATTTTAATATAAAAGAATTAGTAATTTTGGATATGAACACATCTGTAGTTTATCATTACTTATTCAAACCTCCATTACCATTCAATAGACTAACAACTAAAGCGAAAGTTACAAACAAATGGTTGTACAAACATTTTCACAACTTAAGATGGGATGAAGGTTTTATTAATTATAACATGATGCCGCACATTATGAATCATTACTGCAAAGAGTTCAAAACTATCTACACAAGAGGATTGGAAAAAGCTAATTGGATACAATCATTTACAAGCAACGAAGTGATAAATGCAATAATAGATAGAGATTTCCAATGCTACTTCAATGAACTTTGTATTTCATCAAAGAGTTTTAAACATCGAAGGTCACAGTGCGCTTTGAAGAATGCCTACCGCTTAAATAATTTCCTTCAACAGAATGGTGGGGGTAATGTCGGTAATAAAAGTGAGAGCGCTACCATGACGCAGCATGAGTATTACTCGAACCTCCGAAGAGACAACATCTCCGACGGACATTATTATTAACAAGAAGATTAACAATAACATCAAGATGGCATCGCAGAACTTTCTTCAAAATTTGGTTGATCAATTCAACGCTCATTCTAAATCAACAATCTTACCGACGAAGAAATGTTCTGAACTAAAAGAAGAAAAACATTACATCATACATACAATCAAGAAGATGGACACTTCAATTGGTGATGCTATTAATTGCACATTGAGCGAGGCGCCGTATACAGTTGGTGACGAACCGAAGTTTCAAATCTTCCTACCGAAACGGTTTGTACAACTTCTACAAAATGAAGATCTTCGAGTTATTCAACCTGGCGCACTCTATTTAGTTTCACACGGACCGAGTGGAAACAACTCAACTGAACTAACTATTCATGTAACACCTACTACTAACTAGTTTGTACATAACATTGTAAATATATGTGTTTGTAATGGTTTCTCAATAAAGATGATATAAAACAAAAAAGAAAAATAAAAGAAGCAACATATTGTTATGTCTTTGTACATAGCAATATGTTGCTTTTTTTAAAAATTCCACGGGATGACCTTGACCCAATTTTGTGTGATAATAAAAGTGAAAATCAACTTGTGAAATTCATCAGTCTACGACTACCTTTCGTACGGTACACATCTCGCTCTCTATAACTAAAATACAAAACTTCAACATGTCCTTAAAGGTCAAGTGTGCATCTTACGATACCAACACCATTACGAGTTTTGAACAACTTGAAGATTTAACCAACGAAATGCGAGTTTTACTTACCGGTGGTTATCACTTAACTGTTGATGTTAGTGCTACTAATGTAAGGATGTTTACTAAAACAAAATACTGCGATGATGAAGTATTTCTTTCTACACAACCTACAACATCTTCATCGCCAACTGGTCAACATAACATCAAGTTCCACAAGTACTACCAATGTTAAATAGCTTTTATCAAATAAAACTAAGGAATCACGTGATCAATGTCAAGTTGATAAAAAGGGTGTGATACTTGGATAACTAATCATTCGCTTCCCAACTCTCGCTGCGTCAACACCTATTTTTAAAGATGTTATACAGAATGATGATTGAACTTGATGGAAAGATCTATGGAAAAGATTACAACACCGTTGAACAAATGACAGAAGATTTAGAAATATTAACCCGAGAAGGATATCAGGCTAAATTAATTTTAAAATTTCCTGAAGTACATCCACTATCGACTGAAGAACTTATCGCTATGGCTAAAGCGGAGAGAGAGAAGAAGTCTGAAGAAAACAAACAGGAGGGAGAGAAAAAGTCTGAAGAAAACAAACAGAAACAAACTTCTTAAGTATCAATTTTCCTTACATTAGTAAGGTATAATTTTTTAAAACTTCGCTTGGATGACCTTGACATTATCCCCACCACTTTTTGTAGTACATAAAACTGACTATTCAACACTATACACTCTTATTCTTTCACTGGACTCAGCAGCGTCAACATGGAAAAACAAAATTACAAGTACGAACCTCGTTACTGTTGTGAACAACAGTGTACAGATTTAGGACCAATGATGGTGGACGGGTTAGCTTGCACTAAGTGTGAATTTTTCGGATCTTGTTACTGCAAGTGCAAAACAAAACAACTACCGCCACCGGAATTGCGAACTTTCAAATTTTACAAATCAAGATATTTTCATACATGCTGTCCTCAAAGATGTTTCAAATTTCATCCTCTCGATCTAGCTTATTGTCAACGCACCAAGTCTCATCAAGATGATTTTTGTACACATATGATAAAAAGATGTAAATACAGATCAGATTGGTATTCAGATCCTGTTCAACCATCGAATGTGTAATTTCAGTTTTACACTCTTTTTTAAAACTTCAATTGGATGACCTTGAGATTTCCCCCCACCATTGGTTTTTTTTTTAGATTCCCCCCACCATAAGTCTTTTAGATTTCTCCCCACCATTAGTTTAAGTTTTGTATCTTATTGAATCCACCTTTGAATTATTTCACTTCCAACATTCTAACTAACAACATGGGAACACCTTTCGTCAGGTTTCAACATATAATAACTGAGAGGGAAGAAATGGAAGAATTGTTTCAAAACTTGCTCGCTATAATGGATAGATATTATATGAGATGGATCAGAATTGATGTTCAATATTTACGTCCTGGTGAATTATTTTCATCATCACAGAGTGAGGAGGACGAGGCAACTACTACAGCTAAGATATTTAAATTAAAAGACGAAGAAGAAGAACTTAGCTTTTTATTTAATCATAAGCTCGCCGTTAAATAAGCCCCCTCCCTTGGCGGCGTTCCTCATTTACTCGCCAACTCTCCAACGATGAACAACTCTCCATTGGCACGGATGAATTCTAGTTTTGAAATAAACTCTAAAGAAGAGTTACAAGCTATTTTTAATATTTTACAAGAACTTGTAGATAATTATACAACTATCAAAATGAATTTGGAAATAACATACGATTGTCCTATTTGTGATAAGGTTGAAAGTTCAGACGAAGACAGTTTACTAAATCTAACTCCTGCACCATCTGACACTACTGACGATAATAATGAAGAGCAAAATCTATCCCCCACCACTTCTTTGTAATTCATCTTTCCCCCCACTACTTTTTTATTTAACTAACATTTCTCGCTTTCACTCCTCATTCCGTCTTCGACTTTTAAACCATCAACATAACTTCTTTTAAAATTTCAAACACTAATACAATCATGATGGATATGATGGATGAAGTTCCCTTTGTAACTAGAATGGAAGAGGATAAATTGAAATTGGAAATTAAACGATTGGAAATGGAGCAGGAAAACCAACTCGGAATATTACGTCTCTTCACATTTTTCAAATACATCATCTGGGGACTCTGCGTTTACCTTTTTCTCGTCGTTGGCGTTTGTTTCTACAACTCCATAGTTCATCACAAAAATTCAACCTGTATAGTTCCTGGTATTGCACATTGATTGTATTTGTTTTTACGAATAAAGTTCAAAACTTAAATCTACCTATCCCGCTATCACCGGGTAGTTCAACTCTCAGAACTATTTCCTGTGCTAGCGGGATAGGCTTTTTTAAAACTTACTTGGGATGACCTTGACATACTTTCCGTAACCCAATTATCAAGTTGAATTTCAGTTTTTTACTTACTTTTAATTTATGCGCAAATTTAGTTCAACCGAGATCTTCTCACGCGATAACCGTTATAAAAAGAGATTGTTCATCGCGCCGCGACCATTAATTAACTCGCATTTGTGTTGTTCGCATCCTTCCTACTCATTATATATACGTTTCGCCAACTTCATTATACAAGTCTAATTGCTACTAACCTGAAATTTCATTTACATTAGCACATGTCGTCCTGTTTGAATCACCTTCGCGTGTTCGACGTTATATCTCATTCATCAGTCTTGTTCTCACTTCTACACGTCTGACATACTTCTTGTGATGGATACGCAATGTTTGAAATTGAAACTTTTGCGGACACAACATATATTACGAAATAATTCCAAACCTTCGGTTTCAAAGACTAAAACAAGTTTAACAAAAGTGAGGAAGAAATTAAGTTTTAACCCGTTATACTCTGTTAGAACTTCGCAGGTTCACGTTGATGATAATGTTATTCACAACATTTTGCGTTCGATGTTATGTTTCCACAACTTCGAACTTGTTACACCTATCGACTGTGTTCAACAGGTTTTCATATTTTACCCCCACCCTTCTTTATATAAGCGCGCTCACGACAATTCCTGTTTCATTCTCCTGTACACTCTTCAGCTAACATGAACTAACTTTTAATTTGTGCGAAGTTTTAATTCAACCCCGGTTAATTTATGCGCAAATTTAGTTCAACTTCCAGTTATTGAATTTCAGTTTTGAACTAACTAATAATTTATGCGAAGTTTTACTTCAACCCCGGTTAATTTATGCGCAATTTTAGTTCAACTCCCAATTGTTGAATTTCAGTTTTGAACCAACTTTTAATTTATGCGCAATTTTAGTTCAACCGAGCGCCATCTCCACTCCCCCCATTGATTAATTCACCATCTGACATCTACAGTCACGCATATATTTCGACGCGTCATGTTTCATTCTTCATTCTCGTTCTATCCGCGGAACTTAACACTTCTATCTACCTTCTCTCTCTCTCTTGTTATGGCTGCGCAATGTTTCAACTGACTTTTATTTTCGTTCAACTATTAGAGTTTTTATTAACACCTTCGAATTACAATTTTGAACTTACTTTTAATTTATGCGAGGTTTTACTTCAACCCCGGTTAATTTATGCGCTAATTTAATTCAACTCCCGATCGTTGAATTTCAGTTTTGAACCAACTTTTAATTTATGCGCAAATTTAGTTCAACACCCCGATTGTTGAATTTCAGTTTTACACTAACTTCTAGTTTCGTTCAACTATTAGAGTTTTTATTAACACCGTCGAATTTCAATTTTGAACTAACTTCTATTTTATGCGCACTCTTCGCTCAACCGACCGCCGACGCTCTCACCATCTCCACCCCGACATCTATTGTCCCCACTTCTGGCCCACCGGAAGCTGCGTGCCGTGGCACGTGGCTTCCGGTGACGTCACTTCCGGGCCAGAAGTAACCAAAACACACTACTGTTTTAGGATTTATTACTACTGTATCATGGTTGTATAGTGTGTCCCAAAACGAATAGAAAACCTTGGTAACTATTAATATAGCTGGATGTAATATAACTTGAACGTATTAAATGATATTTGAAACCAAAACATATTTATGGGAAAATGTTGATTAGTCACATATAATTAAGTTGTTAAGAGGTCTTTGGGGTTGTGCATCATTAATATCATTAATTGTATTTGATCCAACTTATTTGAGTGACCGGATGAAACAATCATGATACACACAAAGGAAAATGCGATAGAAAGTAATTGCTCAGACATTGAGTAAAATATCACTTTAAAAGTAAAATATCACGGTTATAAAAGGACTTTTACGAAAGTAGAATAGAAGTAACAGGAAAAGAGATTTTTTTTAACTTGTAATGTAGCAGAATAAAGAAGTAATTAAATTAATAAAATATCTCGATAATTTTTTTGTAATATGATGTAAAGTAATACTGTATTGCAAATGAAATGAATAACACAAATATCCGGTGAAGTCCGGTAACACATTGTCCTCCACCATGTCACAGGTCACGCACGATAAATTTCTAGCAAACAAACGTTACATATCCACATCCACCTGTCCACATGTCACCATGTCGATGACGTCAGAGCTAGCCTGCGTGGGGGCTCCCTACATTTCGTCACTACAAGGTACGGCGTGCGTGACAGCGTCATTGTTTTTAGAGAGAAGCACTTGTTCTCAAACCAAACATCAGTTTATTTTGTAATAAAAACTAACTTGCTAATTAAAAAAAAGAAAAATATACAAAAAAAATTAAATAAGCCAAAAAGAGTGCAATGTGAAAACTCAAAGCAAAATTCTATGTGTACAATAAAAACATTTTTATTAGTAACACGCAACAAAAATTCATTCATTAACATTCATTGACAAAATTCGACACTTGAAAATTGGTGTTTTTAAGAAAACCCCTTCAGTCCTTCGAAATCAATTTCCAGTCAAAAGAAGGCTCCCTTGATTGTCTTATTATCCAATGCTTTGTTATTCTTTAAGAAGTTCATTGACGATGTAACCTTTTGCTTCGATAACAACAACAAGAGTAGCTTCACCAAACTGAATATAATTGTTTATCTAGATTTTGTTGAGAAATCATTTGTTTTCAAAATTTTTATGTAGAAGACACTTCCAATCACCTTTAAAAACACGCATCGAATGAACAATAAATGATTTATAAATATTATAAACAGCGATGATCACGCAACACCCATCACAATATCCCCAGCAGAGTTGGCTGCTAAACTGGCTAGTTAATTACGTATAGGGGTGGGAATGTCGGGGGAGGTGATTTCCGGATAGGCTTAAGCCGTGGGACCACGGTACCGCTGCCACTGATTCGGAAGATGTTGGGTAAATAAATACCAATATATATTCGTATAATATTAAATAGATAAAATAAATAAAATGTAGTCTACATAGATAAGTTAATATTTCCATCCGTTATTTTATATTAATAATTTTAAAATTATTCAAATAAATATGATTATTATAAAATGATCTTTTTATTCTGGTAATGAGATAATTATTAAGATTATTACCTTAAGATAATTTGTTTTGTATGTTGGAGAAGGTTCAACAAATCCTTCATAAGAAAATCGATCCAGTTTTGAAATTAGTACTGTAATAAACTTAAATGTTCACGGATGATAAAAAACGAATACAATAACGAGGCGAATGAATATGACAAAGGTTACATGAAACAATTTGAAAGATATTGTCAAAATGGGACGAATTTGCAATTAAATTCCAGTTGTCACAACTGGAATGTATAAATCTAAAATAACTTTGATTGCACCCTTCCACTCATTGTGCGATATATTTATTTTACATTACTAAGAAAAATTATAAATTCAAAAGCAGTGCATTTATTTATGGGATTTAGGAGCGAATATTACCAAATATATTCTTTAAAAATTAAATTATTCATCCAGTGGTAATATATTTTTATCTAAAATTAATTGTACCATGATAACATTTTGCCTCTAGTAAACTTGCAATTGAGCTCTAGGTATAAATTTTCACACTTGTTCAAACAATAGATAAGCGAAGTATACAACTAGTGGGGCAGAACGATTCCACAAATCAAGGAAAAGTGAAATATATCGGTGCAAAGCCTGCCAACTGCTGAACGCAAATATCGACAGTGCTGCCATCCATTTCAACATATAACACAATACCAATAACCGTCAGTATCGCGGGCGCGGTTCAACGAACGGTAAAATCCTGACCTAAGCTTTGCCGTTCGCTAACTAAATGTAAAATAAATTGGTTTTTTTAAATATTAAAATTCTAAATTTTAAAATAGTGTTAAGAATAAATACATAAATACTTCCTTAATTATTATTCTAGGTTTTATTAAATTTTTATAGTAATAGCTTACATAATTGCCTGAGTAATTAAAATGTGTACATTATTAGTTTATGAAAATAATGTGGTATTGTAAACTTAAGAGATTTGTACTTTCACAAATTGCCACATAAAATTTAGATCAAATTAAACAGTAACAGGAAAGGAAATCAGTATTTATTTCTCAAAGTATGACTATTTGTCTATCATAGACATAGACATAACAATTATTTATTTTAAAGTCACTGACGATTTATATTTGTAATTCTGTTAAAAGCAGGGTCAAACGGGGATGTCTCCCTATAATCCCAGGGATGTAACCCCCCCCCCCCCCCCCTCCACCACCACCCCTTTCATCCACACCAGTATTTCAGTATAGAAAAATACTATGTACATTTTTACAATACTAATTTCAAATTAAGGCCTAAGCTAACAAAAATAAAATAAAAAATATCAGTTGTGTCGTTAATTAAGGCTGCAAAAGTTTTTTAGCGAATTTCCCATAGGGAATAAGCTATTACCATAGATGAAATATAATACAGAGATTGGCAGCCGCATGCGAATTTCCGTGCTTAGTTTAGTTCGGCCCACCCGAGTTAGTTGGGTGGGCCGATGGTTCGCCGCGCCACCGTCGCGCGCCGCGTGGTAACGCAGTACACATTCCACTGTCTCCTCACAGCGCTTCGGCTTGGGCCCACCTCGCGCCGGCCCACCGCTCTAGCGCCGCGCCGCGCTGGCCCACCCGTCCTCAACAGTCAACGCGATCTCGCGTCTGTCCGGCTGGTACCATAATATTCACATAAAACGATAATGTTGAACTAAACAGTAAATTTTTCTTCCAAATATTTATAAGAATATATTTTATAATATAGTATTAATATATTTGTAAGAACCCCAGGGAAAGTTAAAAAAAGTATCAAACTGGATAGCTTCCATAACATAATTATGTTAAAACAGTTTCGGTATTTTATAATGAATAATGAGTGCCGGTGGATATTAGTTTAAAGCCCTGTTACTGCGTCAAAGTTTCCACCTTTAACAGGGAACTTCTTTTTTTGGATAAGAAGTTCTCTTAGAGATAGGCACTAATCGCTCTAAGAGACGAAAAACCATTAGTATGTCGTTAAAACATTTAAATTTAAGTTAAATTGACATTTAGTTTTCGTTATAAAAATTTCAACAAAAGTAAAAATGTTACGCCTAATACACAAATACAGCAGACGAAAAATACACATAACAGCCAGAACAATAAGTAAAAAATAATTAATGAGTTTAAATAGACAAAAAATGTAATGAAATAAAGATCAAGCTTAAATTATTTTAGTCCTACGAATTACATGACAGGTTATGTCAAAAATCCATTACCTTTGAGGCCATTGTTCGTTATGATTGAGTGAGTTTTTACCCAAAGTAATTGAAAATTTGGATTCCTCGCAAAAAGTACTATTAGGGACCTGTGCTAACTCAATTTCGGTAATATTTTATTTTGTTAATTTTGATTTCCCCCCTCATATATACAACTACATTATATACAATAATTAATTTTGTAAATAAACTGAATAGCTTTCAAGTAAATTTGATGAATTGACATCTACAAACGAATAAGATCGATCATATGCAACTCTTAAAATACAACGGCATACAAGCGCAAACATATAAAAAAACACATCACACAGAAATACACACATACTGTACAGACACCAGTATCAATAAATTCAATAAATAGAATTTTCTTGATAAATTATCATTGATTCATGTATGTAGGGGCCGTTAAATATGCAATAATATATACATACAAAGACACGACAGCAATATATACAAACACCTACCCACCCATCTACACACACAAGAAAAAAAATCATCAGCGAGAGAGTTCATTCTTCATTATGCTTTGTAACAAAAAATGACTCTTAAGGCAAAGTAGACAAGTTACAAGTTTTGAACAGTTTTAAGTTTTTGTTCAAAAGGTGAGGAACGAGAGAGCGTAGATCTAGGCATTCTGAGGTCTTTCGATTGCCACAAAACAGTTTTCATAGTTTTCAATCTCACCAAAAAATTTACAATGAACCGACGATGATCGAGGCACGGATGTATTTCATCAAACCATTTTGGGTTCTTCTTCTTAATTTCTACTACAGCACGTTCCACAAGAGCACTTTTAACACCTATTTTACACATGATGCTTGGGAAGTGTTTTTGAAAACAGTTTAGTACGATTTCAGTAATGGAAACCATAACTGGCGAAGGGGCGGTCAAATGTGAAATACCTTCCTTGGTTCCGTATGATCTATAAAGGATCAACAGCTGGTTCGGTTCATCTAGGACTACGGGTTTCAAGGTCAAATCAGCTGTACAAGTTTCACAGTGATACTTGTCAATGACAACCTTTGCCAAGTATCCAGCAACGTATCTGAAATAAATAAATTTGTTTTAAAACGATAAATTTATCTGTGGACAAGTTCTTTTTTTATTTTACAAATAGCGTGGGTGTGCTCATAAAACAATAACTATTGAAAACTATAAGCACGCAGTATTGAGGTTTTAATTAGATTAGAAAAATATCTGTAAGTGTTTAAATATTTTGTGCAATAATTGAAAGACATATTCATTATCTACATTCTAACTCAAATCTAAATTTTTAAAATATTTTCAAAATTATTTTATTTTATTTTTATTATCTTAGTTTTTATTTATCTTTTTAGATGAGAAGCAAGGACTTTTTCGACATCTATATACGCTCTCTATTATAGGTAGAAAAAAATATTCCTACTACAATAACCAAAGAGTGCAATGAAGGCCTAAAAAATTAATTATTCACAATAGGCTAAATTGTTTTAAATGACCGCTTTAATTTTTTACATCGTTTTAGTCTTTTATTTTAATTTTACATATTTGGCATGATAAGAATAATAATTAGATAGACCCTAAATACCATTTTAATTAAAACCATCCACTAAAACTTTATAAAATCTTATATTATCCTTGACACTTTAAATTAGGAAAAAATTCAAATTTCTTTTACTTAAGTAAAAAAGATGGATTTTTGAAATTTTAATGCTACTTTATGTCAGTACAATAAATTTGAATTGTTTTTTAACAAATTACATCATTACGCTATTTTTATACTTACTCAACAGAACACGTTTCCAGATTAAGGGATTTTTCGCTCGGAACAGAGGCTGCTAGAGGCGGGATCACCGTTGCCTCGACATCAGAGTCCTCCGCGTCGTCAGCGTCCACTGGCAGAGGCTCGTCATCGCTGGACAGTACTTCGGTGACGTCATCAGCGTCTTCCTCAGTGTCTGTCGCTTAGTGGACATCTTCTGCTGTGGAGCAAGCTTCGGATGAAATCGACACTAATTCCTCTTCGTCTTGCTCACAGTTTGTTGTTGAAGGCGGCTTCATCAAGGAGACTTGAATCCTGTGCCTGAGATTTTGCCTGAATTTCATCACAGAGGGATTTCTATCAAAGCCCCCTCTTTGGCGACACATTGAAAATTCATTTTCAATGGCGTCTTGTGTCAGTCTGTTGGTCATGAGGAAGCTGACTCCCTCGGCGCTCAAGCACTCCCACAGCTGCAAGACAGCGGAAACGGTCTGCTCAAATCCGTGGAAACTGGGAGGTTTACAAAGTTCTCTCTTAAGTTGATTTTTCACTTTTTTGAACTTTTCAACTTGCCACTGTGGGATTGACACCAGTGCACTCTTAAGAGTATCTTCAACCATCTTTCCCTGAGGTTGGTTGGATATAGCAGATTTAAGTGGATTGCTGTCACTCAATCCTTTGCTGTTTAGGCAATCAAATATATTATTCAATTCACCCAAGAAGTCTGCCGTTTGGGATGCTTCTGAAGGAAGTTGATTTGTTGAAACAGCGGTCTTCATGGCTGCCTTAACCGAATGGCTAAAAACTTGAGCAGCGAATTTCACTTTCATTTTGTCAAAAGCATTCGGTGCAATATGTCTTGCAGACAGCTTACAGAGGGCTCGGGCTTTGCTAGACGAGACATCTATGTCATAGAGTGTCTTGACATGTTGCCACGAAGCTTTACCTTCCTTGAAAATCTTCTCTCCCTCATGATAAAAAAATGGGGTTTCCTTGCTTACACTTAGGGAACGAATGGCTTTGGCATTGTTATTCCCCTGGTCACACACCAACACTCTCACACGGAGGCCCACATTTCTTACGGCATTCAGCACATCTTTGATGATTTTAGAAAGAATTGTTCCTTCTGTTACACTGCCGCTTAAATAGTAGGCAACAGGCATTTTCCATTTATGGTAAATACCTCGCACCAAGAACATGAGGACATGTGTAGCAATACGAGCTGAACGCCCGTGTGAACCCAAGTCCTCAAACCCTTCAATGACGTCACGTTTCTCATTATACGCCAGGTGTTTCTTGATGGACATTTCGTCAAACATTAACACAACTTGCCGTTCCTTGGAGTTCATAGTGTTAACCTTTAATTTAAGTCTGTCAAGGACATCAACAGACACACCTGGTATCAAATCAATTACGCTAAGCCAACTTGAAATTGTTCGGCGACTTGGCAAACTGAAATCTTTATCCGAAATGAAATTTAAATATAATGCTGGTGACCTGTAATGGAGCTCGATGGAAAGTCTCTTTTCACTTTCAGTCCACTGAGTGCCCTTTTTGTGGAGCATTTGCATTCTCAATAGTGTTTTGAATGCATCACTGTGGATGTATTCCGAGGCAATTAAAAATGCTTTCTCTTTAGGTATTTTCTTCATTTTATCACGCCTTGCCTGCTCTGATTTTCAGTGAAGTAGCTGTTTGTGTTTGAAAAGTCTTTTTTTCAGTTTTATTTTTCGAGGTGTATCAGGGGACAAAATTTTAACTGGAGCTATTCGTTTGGTGGCCGGGGTGGTAGGGGATGGCGTGGGCATAGAGGTTTTTTGCTCACCTTCATCTTCTTAGAGCTTGGCGGTGATGCTAGTGGGGTCGGTGGTGATCGGGGGGATGGTGCTGCAGGCGGCTGTGGCCGGGGGGATGGTGCTGCGGGCGGCTGCGACCGGGGGGATGGTGCTGCGGGCGGCTGCAACTGGGGGGATGGTGCTGCGGGCGGCTGCGACCGGGGGGATGGTGCTGCGGGCGGCTGCGACCGGGGGGATGGTGCTGCGGGCGGCTGCACCTGGGGGGATGGTGCTGCGGGCGGCTGCGACCGGGGGGATGGTGCTGCGGGCGGCTGGGACCGGGGGGATGGTGCTGCAGGCGGCTGTGGCCGGGGGGATGGTGCTGCAGGCGGCTGTGGCCGGGGGGATGGTGCTGCGGGCGGCTGCGACCGGGGGGATGGTGCTGCGGGCGGCTGCAACTGGGGGGATGGTGCTGCGGGCGGCTGCAACCGGGGGGATGGTGCTGCGGGCGGCTGCGACCGGGGGGATGGTGCTGCGGGCGGCTGCAACTGGGGGGATGGAGCTGCGGGCGGCTGCGACCGGGGGGATGGTGTTGCGGGCGGCTGCGACTGGGGTGTTGATGCTGCCGGCAGTGGCGGCGGGGGCGCGTGTGATGTGCTTGGTTGGGAAGGAAGTGCATGTTGCTGCTCAAACCATGTTAGTTGTGGTTGAGGATTAGGGGACACATCAGGGACAAATAATGTGGGCACAGCCTCAGGTTTAAGCTTGCCTGTTCTTAAAGGGTTATTAAAACAGGACTCTTCAAAATGTCTGTCACATACAACCCTTGAACGGAGAGCAGATTGAGGTAAATCTACAAGCTGTTCATTTGCACAGTTTACTACCCACAAGTCACAAACATCAGGATTATTTACAGGAAACTTAAAAAATCTTACATTCGAGTTTTTTGTCTGCATAGAACACGAAATAAAAGAACACTTTTTAACTCCAGGCATATTTTTAAACACATTTGTTGATTATAACTAGAAAAAACTACAAACCCGTTTAAAAAAAATACTACCAATATCACAGAAACACTAATCCACTAAAAATAATTAACTGTCAATAGAAAATATGCAAAGAATTATTAAACTAATATTTCACAATGGAGATCACAACCGAGAGCTTACGAACAAAATACGCCGAACCACTGCGTTCAAAGCTCGGCAGAAGACTGAATGTTTAAACATTTTCATTCGTCCCTAAAATGTGCGAATGGAGTAGTAGCAGATTTACAACCCGTCATAAAGAGACAGCCCTCTTTGAACTACCCTTCGCCGCCGCGCTCAAGCGATGACTCATAGACCACCCTGACTGCCCTGCCTAGAGACGGTGGCGAGAGCTACGTTTGACAATTCAGCGTATAATATTACTGAACTTGCGGCATTGATTAATGACAGATGTTTAATGTTAAATCACACAAAAAAATTACATAGTTACAATACAAATTTTCGTGTTTTAAGGTAATTAAGATTTACATTACATTGTAACTTTTAGCCCTAAGTCACTCAGGCGATAAAGGTTGATAAAAACATTTACACAACTTAAGTCAATAATATAATTAAAATCATCCAGAAAAGTCGTTTTATTCTAACAAGCGAACATTAGCGTCACCGAAAAACACACAAACAGTCAGGCAAAAAATGAGATAACACTTGTTTTGGTAAAATCCGTTTTTTTGTTAGCCATTGAAATTTATTGGCGATATTAACAAGAAAACTGTAGAATCTCTTAACATTCTATAGCACATTCAACATTATTGTAGAAAATGATAATTTATGTAAGTATACAAACTAAATTGCTTCATTTCGAGCAACGGATACCGGTAACACTATTAAAGTATTTTAATTAATACCTTAGTCTATCATCAGTTTTAATAATTAAAAATATAAATGTAATGAACATTATTTTTCATTGCAATATCGAAAAACTTGAAAACAACATGAATATTTTTGTTTCTTCAACTTGGTATCAAGAAATCCCATAACGGTTATTTTCCGTGCACCTAAAATGCGCAGTAAGTTAACGTTATGTAATTTTGCCATTCAGTAGCGGGAATAACCCATTTTCTTAGCTCATTATACGTTTAGAATGTGTACGTTCGTGTGTAGAGTAATGAAAAATGCTTTTTAATCATACTGCACGCAGACGAGCCGTTTTCTGGCCTGTATTTAGTCCACAAAGTTGGCCTTTTCTCTAGTCTTTTAAAAGTGCGCCGAAAAAACGTCTGTTAATTTTTATCGTGCGCTAAGCTCAAAAGTTGTTTTTCTTAAGAAAAAAGAATCATATTAATCCAAAACAAATAAGGCCAATGTAAATAAAAACTACTTGCAGCCTACAGTTTTTATTTAAGATTTTGACATTTCTTTAATTCAAATTATATATCAGCTGTTTATAAAGAATAATTGAGTTAGGATGGAAGTCAGCTGCTAAACGTAAACAGATAATGAAATTTTAACTGATTTAATTTTAAATTAGCTATCCAATTTTTTGCAGTAGGTATGATGAAAAACGTTGTACATCACTCGGACGAAAAGTGTTTTCTCTATGTCGCTATTTCCGAGTTTGTAAAATGCGATTGCGCACAGAAAAAGCCACTTTTCGTCTTAGTGATGAAAAGTATACTAAAAAACCTCTTGGGTCCAGATCAACTGTAAGTTTGGTCGGATTTCGATCAGAAGGCGATCTCTAGTATTTATTATAACGTATTAAATTAAGTCATTTAAAATATCTTACGTATAGTAGTTAACTACACGTATACTTCAGTAGGCCTACATTTATTCGTTTACAAGAGACAACTCACATAGCAGGAAATGGTAAAAATGATTTAGAAAGAGATACACGGTAGTCATTTGCAAGACACTCTGTGACCATTAAAACTTGTAATACCCTATGCAACATATTCATAAATTGCTGTATAAATCACTCTAAAGATTACTCGCTGTGTTTGAAGGACCATTAGTTAATAAATATTATAAACGAATATTCAGTGGCAAAATAGTATTGCCATCATTCCAGTTAGATAGACTCTCTTTAAGGTGAATTTATTAATTATATTCTGGCTTTTTTTTATATTTTATTAATTACTTCCATTAATCCTAAATTTATCACATCATTTAATTGAGCTTCTCTAATGCAACATCAATTTCTTATCTGACATGATCGTGTGGAAGAAATGACCCTCAATTATTTTGCTCATAACAGGAACATTGGATAGGTGTTGTATACGCGCGAAACAATGAGGCACAGTCACAACGGACAATATAATTCGAAATCTCGCACAGACGGTGGACGGAAGGGCCGCGCCACGCCGGCGCGGCGCCGCGGCCTACAGTCGCCCCCTACCCTACGGTAATGCAGATTGGTAGCGCTCAAGGTGGCCGTGTGGCAGCAGCACGTTACTGAGGCTAGTTCGCATACTTTCCGCCAGACCGCAGGACTAAAACGGCGCATGCAACCGCCCATATGGTTGCCAATCTCTGTATTATATTTCATCTATGCTATTACCGTAGGTCTCATGGTAAGACCTAAGCCCGGGACCATGTTACTTTTTTGTTTTTAGGTGCCCAGACACCAAAAATAATAGTCATTAAAATTTTTATATATATATATATATGTATATATATATGTATATATATATATGTATATATATATATGTATATATATATATGTATATATATATATATGTATATATATATGTATGTGTCCCTAGACACGATAACTCTCGTAAAAATGGTCCGATCGACACCAAATTTGGTAGAGATGTGTATTCCTACGTTTATTCGGATGAGTTCGTAAACCAGACATATCGACCTATGGGAAGGGGTAGTTTTGGGGGGTTTTGTACCCCAAAAATGGGTTTTTTGCATTTTTCATATGTAATTTAAAAAAATTTCAGATTTTTGTTTTGACCATTGGATTTAGCTCAAAAAAACACACAATTTAGCATGTTGAAGCTTTGCTCTATCTCCATTGGTTACCGAGATATTACAAAGTCTAAAGACAGTACGTTGTATTTTGAGGCTCCAATGTTAATCTTATGGAGAATAAGGATGTGTTAATATTTCACTTATTAACCAATGTTTTTGGATGAAACTTGGTATTCAGCTTCATTTGGTTGAGATTCATCCATTTATGGTAAAAAATCTTGGTTTTTGTGCTTATCATGGCAGCAAACCTGCATACTCTTTTCCCATGTTAATCATATGGAGAATAGGCAAACTCCTTTAGCAATTGACAGATATTGATGAAATTTAGTGTATGGCTTCATATGGTCAAAATAATTTTTTTTAATGCTAAAAACCTACTTTTAGTGTTCCCCATGGCAGCATACCTGCATACTCTTTCCCTACATTTATCATGAGGAGATAAACATTTATTTCCCTATTTATGAGCTTGTGGTGATTTTTGGTTTACAGGTTTACCTGGTCATAATTAACACTACTAATTTGGAAATTCGCTGAGTACGCAGGTATGCTGCGATGGGGGTATTTTTAATAATGTCAATAAATTTTAAACCGAAAAAATAGCAAATATTCAGGGTTAGGAAAGAAACGTTCCTAGTTTTATTATTCGTCCCAGGATCTCCTCAAAATTTTTATCACTCATCCATAGACAGTTTTTCTCGTGCAGTTCATTCAACACAAATGCTTTTTAAAAAGCTATGTGTCTTTCCTTTTAAAAGACAACGTTTAGACCAAAAGCACCTCTTTTTTCTTTTGGCTATTTACTACAAAAACACCAACAAGAATATCCACACTTTTCTCAAAATTCATTTAGTAACTGACATTACGCCAAACACGATCGATCTCACGTTCGACAGACACTGTCAGGTTGGATGTCGGGTCCGAGTTCGGGTCAGATACCGTCGAGCATGTTCGATTGTGCGTGGGTTTTATTCTAGTCTGCCAACGGCAATAAAGAACTCTGCATTTTATTCCCTAAACGGTTAAAAACACGTTTTTCATAGCAGTAATACAAAAAGCTCCGTGAGATATATGGAAAGCAGCATGATGACTTCCGTATTTTGGAGTTCTATAGGTACTTGATTTAGATATTCTCATCCAACTAGGCCTACATAAATTTAATTAATGTTTTGAAGGATAAGCAACCAAAGACAAAAACCAGTCGTTCAGATGAGGGCCAGAACAATAATAATTATTTTTGACTTCGAAATTTGTTGTTCTATTTCTGCATTCACTGACTGGGCTGCAGAGCTAGTTCCGCGGTTGTCCGCGGTAGCAAGCGACACAACTAGCGCTGATGCGGGGAAAACTGGAACTAGCTCGCGACTGCTAATGGGTGTAAGCAAACAGTTTTGGAAGTTTATAATATGTTTTGTGCCCTTGGAAACCGGTTTCTTCAATAACTACATAAAATATAATTTATAAGTAATTTAATAATATACTTTTATATTATTAGTAAATCAAACGAAAGAAAATAAATTATAAATTCCATATAAACTCTCTTATTTTAGGTAGTACGGTAGTTGTGATATAAACTTAATTCCGTTATTTCATGTGAAAGATGTGATCACCTCAAAGTTAGAGTCTGACTAGCTGGTGATCACATCTTTCAAATTTAATGTTCATTCAATGAAAGGTGCCAAGGTTTGGCTGTGTAAAGGTCTAGCCACTCGGTGCCTTATAATATTAATTGTAGTACTTGTTTAGCCCTAGATCGGCCATAAAGAATGCTTCTGTAAGGCCAGACAGTTTTTGCCCTTTGTGCAGCATTTTATGTTAACTGTTACAAAATAGATATTTCTATACCAAAACATACTGTACCGTATACCATTAGATTTGGGACATTCTGCAAAATCTAAATACATAGACAAAACTTATATTTTGTATTACAAAAATATTGTTAAGTGAAAAAAAAATCTAAAACTAAACTTCAAAAGTTAAGCTTTATTAAAGTTATGTTACCTTTAACTTGTTACTTGACGAAATGTAAACACTATTTAATCCACACGAAGATTTTTAAACTGCGCATTTAAGAAGGTAACGATGCAGTTCGATAATTCGAAACAACAGCGCGCCCTAATGGGCGTACCCCGAGGTAGCTATTAGGCCCCCACACGACAGGGATGTCGCATTAAAACTACCCTTTGCTAATGAGATATATCGGGTTATGATTACGGTTCACCCGTATCAGCCCGACACACGCGCGCCGACATCCGAACCCCTGGCGGGGGCCGGGGAAATGGGAAATGTTGTTATGAACATAAGGGACTTGCTTGGCTGCGGCTGGGGGTTCATCTCCGAGGTGGAGGGGATGCGAAGTCATCATATAAATCAATTTACAATGTTAAATCTTTTGGTTTATTCTTTGTTAAGATTTTTCATTTTAAAATAATTTTATATGATGACTTTATCTATTCTCCAATATTCCTAGGAATCATCCAAGCAAGTTTATCATGTTAAAACAACATTTTAAACTTTTGGTTAGTTCGTTCTTAATGTATTCAATACACATTCATCTTGGGTGCGTTGTAAATCTTCCAGTAATAAACATTTAGTGTGGTTTTAGGAAAACTATGATATCTGCCAGAGTTTTTGTTACATGGTAATTTGTAAATTGTTTAAACCTTGAACTACTCTCAATTGAAGATAATTTTATCGAATTATACTCTTGAGTTAACATTTTTTAACCGTTCGATTTGCAAAGAGAATAGAACAAAATGCGTTAGATAAATGAAAAATTATTATTTTCTCACCCCCTTTAGGTATTTTTGTCTAAAAAACCCTTAATGGAATAGGGGTTCTAAATACACTTTAAAATTATTTCTTATATTCTTATTCGGCCGACTAAATTTAACATTAACATTTTAATTAAGTAAAAAAATCAAAATAAATAAACACGATTAGGTTTAGAGTTTTTACAATAACTCTAAATTATTTAGTTATTCAAGTAAATTAGGGGGCCCGGGTTTCTAAAATCGTTTGTTTTCCCTTTCATTCAATAGATAGTAATCCCTATAAAAGCAACTCTCAAACGGTTTTTTTTATTTTTGAAACCTAATAAAACTGAACTAATAAATTTTTAAATCAAATGCCGCAATCACTTTATCATGATTTCATTCTCAGATAAAATTAGATTATACAACATAAATTACAAATTATTAAATCAAATTATTTAATTAAATTATTCGAAGTACAGTACCATACGTGTAACCTATTTTATCAGGGAGGTTGGTGACTTTTTCATTAAGCTACCCCTAGTCAGAAAGCGTAATCTGGAGGAGTCCCCTGATATACCAGCCCCTTTAGGTAATTAATCAGCTGTTATGTTGGCAACATGTGCGTAGCTGCCTCCCTGCGATTATAACCAACACCACCTAGAAATGATCGCTAATCTTAACTCAATAACTCCTATCAACGAACCCTCCCCAGCGCTGATGCGGTTTTCTTGCACAGTGTGTGCTGAGGGGCTAGCATTATAAAGGGGAAACACTATAAAAAGTTGTTAAAACGTGCTGAAATGGGCATTAACTGCTCAAAGTTAATTCATCCATACTATCACTTTTCTATCATCCAAAGTGTAAAATTTATCCTGAAACTGGCAAAAAACATTGACTTGTTTAAAAATATAATTTCATTGAAAAGTCGGGCTCTCCATATACAAATACTTCTGTTACATATTATTGAGTTGAAATTTTTACATTTTTAAACACAGTACCGCGGTAACCAAGCATTGTTCTTTGTTTATAATTTACTTTGGGTATATTATCAGTAATCAGGCTTTCAAGTTTACTGCAACTATACCTTTTCACCTGTTTCAAAAACCAAAGCTTAAAAGTAGCATTATTTTATTTTTGTTTACCTTTCGTTGTTATTTCGTTGCATTGGTAAGACGAATTACATAAATTCAAATTTTTGAAATTAGTTTTAGGAAAAAATCTATTTTTCTTGGTTGAGGCTGATTCTAAACTTATTTTTGGGCCAAAACACTCTCAAATGCAAGATTAAAGCAAAATAAAACCGGACGTGGATGTCGGATTTCGAGATCGATGGAAAATACATTGCCACAGAAATTTCTCGTATTTAAGTATAGGATTTAGCCATTTACACTTTTCCATAGTAGCCACATTATAAAGTATAGTGAAAATTTATTGCAGAATAATGTATTTTATGGTAGTATTATTTAGGATATAATTTAATTAAGAAATAAGTTACCACTCACATGATGGGCGCAGAGTATCAGTTAAAGAACATATGTAAACAAATTTGTTAACGTCAAACAAATTCGTTCACTTTGGCCTGTATACAGAAATGGCGAACAGGTAGATATGAAATATATACAACAAATTACGATTTGATTGTACAACTACATATAAAGATTCACGCCGAGAAGTAGGTCAAAATGTAGCAACTCAGGAAATGGATTAATTACTTTTGTCAATACAGTTTGCGGCGAGTTCGCATGTCGGCTTGACAGCTGAAATTTGGTTTGTTCCTCGATTGGAAATAAAACTCAACCACATTTTGCCACATTTCTTCGCTATGGTTTATTTTACGTCACAGAATAATCGCATCGCTATTTTTTTAACTTTTTATAATATGACAAGGTTTGCAAGACTATAATTATTAGGCCGATTACGATCAGCTCCACTTTTGTGAGTGTACAAGATGAGTGGACGCTCATTCATAAAGAGGATAGGTCCTACTTATCAATCAGTACTCAATTTGTTAAATTATTTGAAGTATACATGTATACTTACTTGAAGTATATATGAAGTTAAATTATTTGGAAATACACAACACAAATAAGCAGTTTAAAAATCGTCTATTTGCCTGACAGGGTTTGTTTTGTTTAGAACCATTGGATCGCTTAGTAATACTTAACGTGTTTTTTGAAGGCAGATCGTTAGGAGAAAAGTGACACGGCACGGCGTGGTTTGAAAGGCAGCACTAGGAATATCCGAACACCTTATCACAAGAATCGCTCCTGGAGCCGCCTGGTGCGACACTTGACATCAGTTGCCAAATTGTTACTTGCTACATGTCGTCGCGTCGAACTTGTTACATGTTACATGTTGCTTTTACTTATACACACTCCGCGCGGAAGTTGTTAGGATGGTTGTTAATGGTTTTCAGTATAAAGTTTTGCCATACGTCTTCTTTTCTCGTACATCCCAACACTGCATAGCCTTAAACTATTATACGAAGTAGAATATTTACGTCCTTAAAAGATTAAATAGAATAAAATACTTTGTAATAGGATATTTAAACATACTAGTAAATGGCTACTTAAAAAATGACAGCATTGTTTCCAAAATTTAGAATATATAATTTTTCATATCGGTATCAGAAAAATATCTAGTCTTAGCTCAATTTCTTTATCTAATGTTCTAATCTTTCATGTTATCTGCAAATTTTAATTTTTTGTTAGTAAGATAGAGAATTCTAAACCAATATGTATGTTGATTGACATCAACTATTACAACTCTTATGAGTATATAAATAGCTAAAACTACAGAGTTTATACATAAATTAAACGTATTACATATTTACAGATTCAGATGCAATCAAGAATTGTATTCAAATCTGGTTATTTACAAAGTCACGTACATTTCCAATGCTAAACTTCCAGAAGCCCGGCGGAATCCTCCAGACGCCGCTCGAGCGACCCGCCCAGCGCTAGGGGAGGAAATAAGGGGTGAAATTTTATTGTTGAAGAGGGCAGCGCAAGTGAGGGGCGCTCAAATGATACCGGGGAAAACAAAGGTGGAGGCTCTGGAATCTTAATACGCCCAAGGTCGGCGGCAATAAATATGTAAACGGAACTGAAGAGCTTTTAAATGCGACCGCTATGGCTCATTTCTCCTGAAGAGGGTACTTGCTCTTGATGAAAACGCCAAATTTTCTTTCGTTTTATCTTTTCAAGGAACTCTAACAGTGGATGGTAAATAAATTAAAATAAAAAATATTCATAATATGAAAATTAATAAAAAAATTATTAAAATTCTTAACTAAGACCAAATTAGTTGGACTCAAGCCTTCTTATGTTTAAGTGATGTTGGATGTTGTCAACATTATGCTCAGTATGAAGTTAATGTATTATGTGTATTGTATGAAAATAACATGAATTTTATACTGTATCAAAACTAGTTCTGTAGCACGGCAAGGTTCGTTTTGACTATAATATAGCAATGTATCGACCCATCCAACAACATCTTCGCTACGCTGAGCCCGGAACAAACAGCTGTTACGATTTCTTGGGTGAGTTCATCGAAGCGTTCAGTCAAAATGTCGCATTGGCGCCTCTACTCACGGAGGATAAACAACTAGTAGATAATGGTAATGAAAATACAGGACGACTGTATATTATATTATTTAAACATTTATATTGCTCCCAATGGTAATTTATAAACAATGGAATTCTTAAGGAAACAAGGTAATAAATGTAAGAAAACACTGTAAAATATTTTACCGAACCGTAAATTATAATATTCATAAAATTGTTAATTCAATATTGCATTTTTGCATCATATCTCACGTTGATTTCAAACAAAACCTTCTTAAATTGTTGGTGATTATACTGTTTGCCACTAGCTATTTTTCTAAATTCAGTTTTTACCAATTAGTCAAGTTGACCTTAAATTATTTAAAATGTTGGATCTAAGTATAATCTGAACTGTATGCTAACATTATAGTCAATGTCAATAGGCAAATTTGTAAATTTTTATTGCGATTAAAATAAAAACTTCAGATGAATGTTGAAAATATGACGCGAATAAAGGCCACATCTAAAGTTTTAGCCGATAAAGTGGTAATAGATTTTGAACACGAGACTACATTAAACTCTCTTACAGGGGAACCGAAATAAATCAAACAGTTTTAGAGTAAAATTTAACGTAAAAAAAATATATCTAAACACCAGATGGAAAAGCAGTATAAATCTTTAAAGAAATATTGCAACGAAGTAAAAGTCATCTAAAAGAAAAGTGTCGAGGAGGTGAGAGTTTGACTGGTGGCTGTTTACACCGTCGCGACGGCGGCGCCGCCTCGTGTCTGTGTTCTGATGTCCTGTAGTTTGGATGTTGGTCATGTTATTGCCAATAACACCTGATTTATCTCCAATATGATGATAATGTTTGAATTTTAATGTCTCATAAAATGTTGTTGGTTCGTAAAACTACTGATAGTTGGTTCAGTATTGTTTTGTTTTCAATTAAAGTTGGACTCGTGTTGAATTGCCCATATAATGGTTTTAGAGTGAAAAGAAGACAACTCCATAAACTTACTAACATCATATTTTGAATAATCCCATAATTTACTTCTTTATTATTGTTTTAAATTAATTCTATATATAATACGAGCAATATCTGAAGGGGTGTGTGTTCCACGATCTCGGAATCTAGCGGGTAGATTTTACTTAAACTTTGCATTTAAGAGTGTTTTGGCCCAAAAATAAGTTTAGAAAAGTCCTCAATCCCAGAAAAAAAATCGAATTTTGTTTAAATTTAAGTTTTAAAATCGTAATTTTTAACATTGGTCTTATGGGTTGCTATTGTGGTAACGAAAAACAACGAAAGGTATACAAAAATAAAGGAACATTAATGTTAAGCAGACTTTTTGAAACAGCTGTTAACTGTTGGTTGTTGGGGGGAATTTAATGGCTCTATTACCATGACACTATTTCAAAACTGAGAATTAAAATCACCGAGCAAGGCACGGTTAACCTTGTGCTGTATTGTGAAGTATTCTAAAATGACAGAACGCATTCACAACGTGTGACAGTGCATTCAATAGGCACATTAAATTACTAGTAATTCGCAACAACATCAAACTAAATCAGGAGGAAAATAATAGTATGTCTCGCACCAAGGATCGAAAATGGGGTTTAGCCAGCCCGATATCGTGTTTTATGACCAAGACGAAGTCTATGTCCGGCGGCTATGCGAAACCCTTTAGGCCAAGGTGCTAACAATATTTTACACCATAACACTAACACACAAGAAAAAAAATGTTGCTACTTTATTTGCACTCAAGGAATTTAAAAGGAGTTAAGAAAACCTTGATATTTTATTTTTATTTTTAGAGTGTGTAAAACAACAGAAAACAAAATAATATTCATGACTTGACCATTTAAGTTGTGTAGGCTTAAAAATAAGTTCGTAATACTGTCTAAAGACAAAACCTGACTTTACATCCCAACGCTTGTAACCGTTTACAGCCACTAGAGTTGTTTACAAGCTGTAAAATGCTATTTTCGGCATTTAAATGACATGCTGAAACAGATGATTTGCGTAGTGCGTAAAAAATTTAAACTTTAAGTATCTAGAACATACTTTACAGTGAAATCAGTGATTGAATTTTAAATATATAAAGTAGGCTATATAAACAATGATGAAAAGCCGATATAAACTGCCGGAATGTAAAATCTTTCGATAAAGTAAATTGCAATAGATTTACTGTTAAGTGACATAGAAAAGGGGTAATAAAGGAAGATAAATCTTTAGTTATTGGCAATAAGGGAACAAAGTTCAACAACTAAACAACTATTGGTAAAGCCTATATCATTTTCGGGAAGTAACGGGCTAACTAAACTTTTTTTATATAAACTTGATAACTATTGGTTACTTTAAAACGTATAATGAATTCAAGAATGAAACTACTGTATGTATATTTGTATTCTATACTATAACTTAGTGGAAGAATTTTAGGTTTTAAAAGCTATACAGTGGAAAAGTTTAACACATTAAACATGAACTAATACACGTGTTGCTCGAAATCGAGCAACTCATTTTGATACAATATGAATGTTACTTTTAGTTCTAAATCAATGAAATCCGACCAATGCAATATTAAGAATATCTGGAATCACCAAAAACTACACGTATTTACAGCTGGACATTAACAGATGTTTAAAATGTTTTATTCAATCCCAATGTTATTTTAAGGGAAATTATGAGATTTAAATGCTGAATAGAGCATTTATTTTCAGTTCGATTCTCATCAGTTTTTAACGGAAACTACTACAGACCACGCTCTTTCCAATGATATCAAAAACTTGAAAATAGGTTGAAAGTTGTAGGAGGAGTTCTCTACAAAAAAACCCTTAGCGTATTAAATAAGTATAGATTGACAGTATATCACAGTATAAACAAGTAAGTATATTGACAGTATTGTGTTAACCTGTTTTTCCATCCAAAAATACTGTAATGTTGATGTGGGGGGCCCTCAGGACTGTAGAGAATAAAATTACGTTACAACTCTCCAGTAATGTACATTTCGATACAGGAACCTAACCACTGCACTAAAGTGCAACTATGCGACGAAAGGGAAAGTAAAATGAGGGGTGGATTGATAGAGATCAGCTTATTTCACTGTTGCCAACTGTTGGCCTAATCTGCATGTACGCTGAACTAATACTACTAACGGTTGCACAGATGTTGATCATAGTTGGTAATCCTGGCGGCTACTACACCTAATATTCCCATAAACACCTCCCCTTCCGTTGCCTTAGGAGTAATCGAACTGAAGCAATATATTTGTTTCTACTTCACTTTTCGTGTAGGTTCCGTTTCCCAACAGCTATCACATTACCAATAACGGAACCGCGTTGTCCAGCGTGTGTCCACCCCCGGCGGCGGCGAGCAGCACTTCCGCCCCCCCCCCGCGACAATCATCCCCTACATCACACTGCGGTGGTTCGGGTAACAAGCCTGCCGGAGTTACCAACACGCCTTGTGTCGATTTAACCTGCCACTTGACGATAACTAGCCTGTTATTTCGTTTCTTTATTGCTGCACAGTTTTGTTTGAAAGGCCTTTGTACATACTACATTTATGTTATTTGTTGGCCTTTACTACATTTCTGTTATTTGTTATCATTGAGATGAAACAGCGATTTGCAACTAGAGTGCGTTGCAAAAATATCTGGAAAATATCTAGAGCAATTTAGATGCCAGAGATCATATCATGAGGAGTTTTAATGCTCAGTGTAGTATTGGTAGCATACTTCAATCTTACATGAGCTTCTGAGACAAAATCACTAATGCGAAGTAACATTTGGATTGTACGTCGATGTCAGTAATAAGAACTTAGAGTAGTTTGCTGGAAAAATGCAAATTGAAAAAAATAGCTTTCGTTGGTTTCTGAGTCATTAATTTATATGCAGTATAAATAATTATTACGTACAGCGATTTAAAATTCGGAAAAACTTTATGAGCAGATTATTTACTAAGTATTGCTCTTTTTATTTTTAATCGAATTAAACATCTATATTCTTTATATTTTTTTCCTTTACAACTAACCTATATCAGTTTTAGACTTTAATGAGAAATCTTTTTTTACAGTTAACTTTCTAATACTCGAAGCAATAGAACAAGCGAAATCTTTTGTAATTAGAGCTTCAACCCAAAAAAAAATCTATGTCCTCCAGGTACCTCGTAGGTTCTCACATCTATTCCCACACCTTTTACTTCTAGCAGCAAGTCAGCCACGAATCTCGCCCCCTGCAAAACACACTCCGTTATGTTTACAAAGACCACCAAAACAATCAGCACCAAACCCTTATTGCCGCGGCTCCGTGTTCAATGCCGTAACGCGCCGCTCTCTATCCCAGTATTGGCTATGCGGCCTCCCGCTGCTCGATATTAACCCCTTCATATCGTTTGTAGGAGCCTTTGATGTGGCCAGCGCAAATACGACTGGCAAATCAGATCTCGGATACGGCACGGCTTGTTTCATAACTGTCATAATAAAAGCTTTGCGGCAACAGCCATCAACCAAAACCCCAATGGCACACTCAACACCAATTTTGCCTTTATATCGCTAATAAATGATCTAGCTGAAAAATTAGTACAATTCAGTAAACTTATTTGACTAGTTAACTATAAACTGTTTCTTCTGATGTGGGTAAAACTAATAAAATGAAAACTATAAATGAAGTGGTTTTATTTAGAATGAACTTAAAGATAATGTGCTTTTTTAAAAATGTAAACTTTCCAGTAAACATGAAATATGAGAAGTACTATGAAACATTGTTTATTAGTTTTCTTTTTCATTGATTCTCAAAATCACTTTAAATGAATGGATTATGACCATAACGAGAAACAAAAAGAAAAAAAAACACAAAAATAATTACAACATTAAATTTGTGCGAGGGCAATAAACTCGTCTTCCAAATACGTCTGTGCCAAGCATAGACTTTAATTTTCCAATATTGAATGAATGTCCAACCACTCTATAACCATCAGTCTTAAAATATATTTTAATTACCGAGGTTGGCAGCAGTGAATTCATCACATCAATCGGCAGCGCATTGTTGTACTGTCAGCAGTGGTGCCAACGTACACTTCAATAATTATTATATAATTGAATGCTGACACTTCACCCCTAATATTGCCTTCGATGGCTTTTAAATTTAAAATGTTTGATAAACGTTTTTTAATGTATAGAAATGAGCTTAATTGGCGGTAATATCAATTAATTAATTAATCGACGGATATAAATCAAAACCCTTAATTTTCTTATGTTTTCCTACTTTATGCCCAATTAATATTTTTGGGAAGAGATTGATAAATTTGCCTGCCCTACTGTATAAAAAAGATATTGTGGTGGTAAAAAATATATTGGATTGAATATAAGTCCGTTTTAATTTCTTTTATAACCTAAGAAACCTTAGAAACTATTGCAAAAAAATCAGTAGCAAAAAAAATATTAACTTGGAAAATATTGGTTAAAATTTATTTTAAGATATATCCGCATAAGACTCTAAATAAGTTATTACACAATTTACTTGACAGTTTACTTGACTGTTTATTTACGGTATGTCCTGATTATTTGGAATTTACTTGTTATAAGTAATTTTTAATTTATTGTAAAGTTTGTATTTATGAATAATACTTTCGGTGCTGCATGAAGCACTACAAGAAACAAGTGAATATTATAACGGACTCATAGTCAAAAACTTGTATAATATGAATTTATAATGTCTAACTGCCATACTCCGCACGCGCTTTGTTGAGCGCATGGAATGTTTGAATCAGTGTAAATGTCTTTTATGAAAGAATAAATACATGATTTGATCACTGATTACTAAATGTACATTTACAATCAATTCCGTCCACAAAATACATCCAAACACTCCAGAATGTAATCGCGTTAACACGATATACTCTATTATAATACTAAACGGATGGCAGACAGTCCTAAATAACGATCCAGAGCCGGCTCGGGGTTGATGACAATAACCGTAAACAGTAAGGGCAGTGGAGCGGACCGGCTGATACGGTCCTATCAGCCCTTAAAACCTCCCTCCGCGGCAAAAACTGTATTGCATTGTCCTCCTCGTCCAGTTTAATTCAACTGGCTATCTCTTACGGATACTATCTCTTGATTCAATTGCGGATCATTGAAACATTCCGGTAAAAAAACACGAGGGTCTAAAGTAAAATAATTAGAATTAGTTTGCATAGTGGATAAAATAGTGAAGATTTAATTTAATATTTTTCTTAAGAAAAACAAAATATAATCGTGGTTAGTTTTTTGCTCCGTCTTCAACCCTCCTTTCTGGAAGTCCCTTACGCGTTTCGACCCCGGTTTTGGGGATCGGGTGTCGCTTATCTACCCTCACGTCACCTGGGGGTCGTGTTTCTGAAATTTGCTGAGGGTGCCTTACCTCCCCCCAACTAATACCGGGGGCGGAAATGAGGCCCTAAGTCAAGACAATGAAAAAGACAGCGCTCGACACGAGGGGGAATTTTATTGCTGGCAGTTACTTAGGTTGGTAGCACTGTCGAACAGCTGACGCTTAACATGCAATGTTCTCCACCTGATTTACTTTCGTTCTCGATGTCCTTTCTTCCTTTTCCTTACAGGTCAATATTTTGTATGAGGGAATGAGATACGCAACCAACGATAAGAATGCTACAAGGATAAAGAAGTATGTTCCCACCATATTACCCACAATTCCCTCGTTTTCTTTTTTTTGTATCCAGTCATTTGTTTACACTTGCCCACCTCTTTTCAGTCATTTTACACACACCTATCCAAATTTTCTATGGCAACCAATCTCAATAGATTGATTGAAGACTATCAAATTAAAATGGTTTAAACAAATTGTACTAAAATGGCAGTTATCAAAAAGGGGTACTAAGTTAGTAAGAATTCTCATAAGTTAATAAATAATTTAACCACACCAATCCAAGTACATAAAAATAATCGTTTCTTTATAACACGTAAATATTATTAATATTCATTATTGTATGTATGCGTTTCTATTCACATGCAATAAACTTTTCGAAAATCTGAAAAGTTAGAATAAAAATTATGTAAAATTAAATTTTATAAAAATAAAGTAATAAGTTCATACTCATATGAAATTGTGAAAACCTTTAAAAATTATTTTGTATCTAAATAACTTAGCTGGTGTTGACATTTCTAAGGGAAGCGTTTTAAGACAATGGTGGCACTATTTTGAACTCTAATATACATACCCTATGGTTTATAGTATATTTGTGGATCGTTCAAGCAAAGCAAAGATACTGATGAAGAATCAAAATGGTTATTTGTTTGTTGAACAACCCACCAGAACGAACAAAAAGTCTTTAACGATTCAACAAAAATTACATCTCAAAAATAAACTTAAATATATATATGTACTAAACAAATGAAACGTATTAAGCGTTCAATCAATAACACTTTTCGAGGAATAGCTTATTTAAACAATTGATTCTTTTATCTTTTTATACTGAGGGAGTACTATTTTTCTACAGTGAAGTAAACGACAGATCAAGACACTGTGTCTCTGAGCACGTCTTGAACAACTTTAATGCTACAGAAGTTAAAATTGAAAATAAATGGTCTGTCCACTTTTAAAGAATGTGTGAAATATAACACCAGAGTAGCCTGTTGGAACTGGAACCATAGTAAACCCACTACACCATCCCTCACGCTCCCTTCCAGTGGTGCCACCCTCGCAAGACGAAGTGCCTCCGCTAATACATATAAAAGCTTTAACAGTGTGTTACCCGTATTGATAAAACAACCCCAGCAGCTAAAGTGAGCAATAAAGCCCCTCGCTTTAAAACTGGAGTTGGGTCTCTTTAAATTACAAATAAGGATTAGAAGCTTTAAGTAATTTGTCTTCATGAATCCAGGTTTAGGTTTCCTGATTGGAGGGGGGATTCACATTTAAAAGTACAATATAAAAAAACATGAAATTGGAAAGAAAGTAATTCATTGACATAAAATTAATTTACATTTCTAATATGTAGCTTTGAATGTTAGAATCAAATTTGTTTATGGTTGCGTGGCTTGGTTAGCGCTTACAAACAATAGTTTTAGAATTCCGTAATTGTTAAATAACTACAAGTTATAGTATTCGAGGTAAGAAAATAAAAGGACAACTTTATTTCTGTGAAAATATTAACATGATTAAGGTCTACTTTCAATTATTTTGTGAAAGCTTCCTGTTGAAAATAATTTAAAAAGCTAATATTAAGGTCGACGAGATAAATAAGTTTACCCATGGCTATTTTGTTCGACGATTTCTAATGACCGCTTGAGCTATTAAAATGACATTAATGAACAAATAGCTAAAACAATGTAGGTACAAATTGTAAATTCAAGATTGATCAAAAACAAGATAGCAATAGCTTAGTTGGTTTTAATGTCTGTAATGGATTGTATTTAATAATTTTATAACGAATCCAGAACACAAACGGAGTTTAGATTTTACAATAAAAAAAAATGTGCTACAAAGAAAATACGATGGAATTTTAATATTGGAATCTACTATATATTTGTCAAATACCACTCACTCACGTATCAGAGTATCTCCAAAACTATAAGGCCTAGAGGGTTAAAACTTGGCATGGACGTTCATCTTTGCTCAAAAACGCTCACTAAGAAACGGTTTTGCAAAATTCCGTCAGGGCTCCGCCCCGCACGACTTGGAAATTTCGTTACAATGTTATTCTTATGGGGGATTTTTAATACAAACCAAAGCAACAACGAATCTCTAAAAGTAGAGAGCATGCAGGATTGAAATTTGGCATAGACGTTCCTTTTTACCCATTGATGATCACTAAGAAACGGTTTTACGAAATTCCTGCAGGGCTCCACCCCACACGACTTCAAAGATTTGATGTAATTAGCTGTTGAAGATTCAAAGGTATCAGCTGTTAGTGAAATAATACATTTAAATGATGACGTAACCATATGACAATATAAACAACAATTTGTAAACAATTTAACTGGTGTAAAATGTTTATTAGTTAGAGTTTAGGTTAGGTTAGGTTTTCCTGTGTCAAATACCACTCACTCAGTAACTCAGTATCATCGAATATTTATAACCATAGGGTATAGGGGGTTGAAATTTGCCATGGACGTTCCTCTGTGTTAAAAAATGATCACGAAGAAACGATTTTGCAAAATTCCTTCAGGTCTCTACACCACAAGACTTCAAAATTTCCATTTAATATTATTCTGTGTCCAATATACTTTTATACAAATCAAGGCAACAACGAATCTGAAAAACTATAGGACCTACAATGTTAAAATTTGGCTTGGGCGTTCTTCTTTGCTCATAGATGCTCATTAAGAAACGGTTTTGCAAAATTCCATCAGGGCTAAAAAACATAAGACCTCAAAATTTCTATCTAATGTTGTTCATAGCTAATTTTTAGTTCAAATCTAGGGAACAACGAATCTTAAGAACTATAGGATCTATGATGATGAAATTTAACGTGGACGTTCCTCCTTGCTCATATGTACGTGCTCACTATTAAACTGTTTTGCAAAATTCTATCAGAGCTCTGCCACACAACGATTTCAATTTTGGTCTAATGCTATTCTTATGGCCAATTTTAAATATGAATCTAGGGAACAACGAATATGAAAAGCCAAATGACCTAAGGGGTTGAAATTTGAAATTGAAGTTGGGGGGGGGGGGCTTCGCCCCACACTTCAAAATTACTTTTGGGGCCTACAGGGTTGAATTTTGGCATGGACGTTCCTCTTTGCTCATAGGTGCTCACTAAGAAACTCTTTCATAAAAATCCCTTCAGGGCTCCACCCCATGTCTTCGAAATTTCAATATAATGTTACAATTATGGCCAATTACAATACGAATTGAAATAAACAACGAATCTATAAGCTATAGGGAATGCGGGGTTGACATTTGGAGTAATCTCTTTAGTCAAAGGTGCTCAATAAAAAGTGATTTACACACTTCCTTCAGGGCTATGCCCCAAATAACCTCAAAATTACTATAGAGCCGACAGGGTTAATTTTTTGCATGGACGGTCATCTTTGCTCATAGCTATTCACTAAGACACTTGATACTGGAGGGGAACCAATAAAAATACTCGAAGGACCTGACGTAAACTATTAAAAAGAAATTAAGACCTTGAAAAAAGAGATGAGATGAAGTTATATTCAAAACAAGAGTGAAGAATGTTATAAACCATGACATGTGAGTTAAAATACAAATATTGAAAATATATGATAATGAAAGTAAATTATTAAACTAATGGGGTGTGATTTGCTTCATGTATTACTGTATTTAAATTGAACAAATACGATTTTAGAAATAAAGTTTTTGAAGTCCTTTAGGGCTCTACCCCACTGGTCTTAAAAATTACTCTATGGCCTACTGGGTTAAATTTGACATTGATGTTCCTCTTTGGTCATGGGCATTAACTAATAAACGAGTTTGCTAATTTCCTTTAGGGCTCCGCCCCACAGAACCTTTAGGTTACCATAGATCCTATGGGTTTGTTCTTATGTTATGTTGTTCTGTTGAACCTATGGATGTTCCTCTTTGCTCAAAGGTAGTCTCTAAGAAATTGTTTTGGAAGTATAGTTTTTAAATTCATTTAGGACTCCGCCCCACTGGACTTAAAAATTACTCTATGACCTACGGGGTTGGAAATTGACATGGACGTTCCTTTTTACTCAGGGGCATTCACTAGGAAACGATTTCGCAAATTCCCTTTAGGGCTCCACCCCACAGAACCTTTAAATTACCATAGATCATACGGGGTTAAAATTTGACGTGGACATCCCGCTTTATTCAAAGGTACTATAAGAAACTGTTTTGTAAAAATACTTTTTGAAGTCCTTTAGGGCTCCACCCCACTCGACTTAAAATACTCTATGGCCTATTGGGTTAATATTTGACATGATCGTTCCTCTTTGCTCATAGGTGCCCCGCTCACACTATTTTAATGTATTAATATTAATATCTTAAGGAAGAAGATTTCGTAGGTCTTAAAAAGAAATTAAAAAACAAATTCAACACGGGCGAAGCCGTGACGGGCAACAGCTAGTACTAAATATTAATATTATACCAAGGAAGTTATAAACATAGATTTAAAATTTAAGGGATTAATTATTATTAAATCGTCCGCGTCGCGTCCGCCGGATATGTTTTCAAATATCAGCACTGTGCTGTCCCCCCGGACCGAAGCTCGCCTCCCTCACTGATGTAATCGGCTCCGAAATAATTTATATAACGATGGCGACTAATGCATCTGATCATTAAAGCATCCCGGTTATGAAAATCAGAATGTTTTAGTGACGATAACCTTTACTGGGTATTCGGGAGTGGACGACAATCGTTTGATGTCCCTAATGACTTTTAGAACGATGTAATTGTTATAACACGACTGTTAAATGACTAAAGTATACCAAAATATTATTTATGATTAACAAGTTAGATACATCAGCAATATCGTAGGGTCACAAAATGTTTACTAGTTTATTGTAAATTAAACTTTGTAATAAGTATTATAAATTGGGACATTAAAGTTTTTTTTACATAATTGTGTGGCATCAATTCTATGGAATTATATTGACAATGTTTTAGAAGTATTGAAAAAATGTAGTCAACTTCTAATTGAAAATAAATGCTAGATTAAGTTATTTTATTGAAACCATTAGAAACATTACTTGATGTTTAAAATCCAAATATATATAATATTGTTTAGAAATTTAGTTATTTACTTAGACAATCTAGGATTCTACTAGCTATATAAACGCATAGAAATTCATAACAAAAACAATATACATATTATTTTCCATATTCTAAAATTTAACAATATATTACTGAGCAATTTTCTAGTTTTCAAGATTTGACTGGTATAATTTGTTCAAAACAACAAGGTTAAACTACTTATACGGTGCTACAAAAAAGGGAAGTTTGTTCCTTTATGAAAGTTTGTTCTTTTTTGAAAATGGAGTTCCCATTGAAAGGTGGATTTGTGAATTGTAAAAATGGGTGCAATGCTGCGATTAAAAAGGAAGACTAAATCAACACATGTCTATCACTCCATATGTAGTTCAAATTCGTTGGTTCCAAAGATATACAACAAGCACGTTACATGTCAATATGGTCCTACAATGGGGGTGGGAATCACTTCAATTCACGAAGCAATTTTAAGACCCATTTTTGAAATCACTACCAAAACAATGATTAAGTACATGTAAAACGACATCGTAACATTCCGATACGCGGTCGCCATCGACCCGCAGGTGTTGTAAATGTTTGTATCACGTGACCGCTACGGAGTACAGTACGGGGTTCGTGGCGGGGCCGATTTCTCAAACTTTGCTCCGGAGACAAAGTGGCCCGTTAACGCCCCAAACCCGCATGTAGCGGTCAGCCGTATTGATAAAACACTCCCCCAACCTAACTTTCACCCCCTCTCACCCCTCCAAAGGATAGCGTCCAGGGGATGCATCTCTAATGAGCGATCACTAATCTGGTGACTTGTCTTGTACTTGTAACGCCACGTGGACTGGGAAGTTATTTTGTCTGACAGAAAAATGTTGAAGATTAGGTGGATTTAATATTAGTGCGATAATTTGTAAAATCTCCAGATTTAATGCGTCTCCTTTTGGGTTTATTCCCATGGTGATGAATGTAAATATTTTTATTTACAACGTTTTTATCCACACGAAACTAAATTATATAAAAAATTTCATTTTTATTCAGGGCTCTGCTTATTACTTGCTCTTTGATAAAATTTTATCAAGTTTTTAAAACCGATTTCCTTGTAAACCAATATTTTTTAACAATAGTAATCAATTACTAAATGAAGACTTAATTAAAACTAATTAAAAGTAAAATAATTGAATTTACTTATACTGTAATTGTTTTTAAATTCTGGATTAAAATAATTTACGCCATATTCAGAAAATTAATAATTATAGTAAAAACCTTTTTTCGTATAGCTCAACAAAACAATTTACCTAAAACCTTTCCCTAATGAGATTGATATCCTGAACCCTATGACAATGGTTGTAATGCTTTTGATAAAGAACATCAAGGTTATCTCAGTTGTTATCATTAGAAATTGATTTACGTGAAACAACTCAATATAAATAAGCATGAAATAAATATTTCAACTCGAATAATTAATTAACATCGTGGTTAAAATCAATAAAACTCCAATCATTGGACGGAATATTAACGCAGTTAAACCAATTTATTATTGAACCCCGCCTTAATAATAAAAATATAATGGGTTGTGCTTATCCAGCAGTAAAACCAAAAAGCGAGCTTTTATGTTGAAAACATTCTGGAATATCGTTAAATAAATTATCGTCGCTGCGATTACCAACAGAGCGTAACCAAAAACAGAGGGCGACATATTGTCGGCAACACTGGTTTGTTGGAAAGCGATTTTCTGGTTATTTGTTTATTAAACGAGCACCAGATTTGAACAATAATTATAGTGATTGGTTACTTTATCTGATTCTTTTAAATATTTTATATTGGCATGAAGAAATATGTTTGATGTTGGTACAAATTATTTTAAAATACTAATATTTAAAAATCAAAAGCATTAAATTACATATATTAAATTGCAAAATTGTTTAAGAAATTATAGCAGTTGAAGCTTGTAAAAATGACTGGAGAGGCACGAAGTGTCATCTCATATACTGAATTATCTTACAGGCATCCAGTCTCAATTCGTATACTCGTATACTGGATAACATTATAGGACTACGATCGAGTATCATCCTATCTTAGTACGTATCATCGAAAAACTTATGTGAATCTTACTAGGTTGAAGATATGTAATTAATTAACGCCAAAGTATATTACCCAATATTTGATCCATTTTAATGATTTATGCAGGTTCTGTAATAAATTAATTTCTTTGTAAAATGTTAGTGCATGACAAAACCACTAAAAGCGTCTATTCAGTATAATTTTACTAAACTGTTGAGTTAGGCATTTTAATTTTTACTTATTTTTAATACGAAGAGTGGTTGGAGCTACGTTTGTCGAGTTTAACGCATTTTCGTTGTCTTATGGTGGCGAGTTAAGTGAAATAGGATATCGAGACGGGAAATGTGGCAACAGCGCAACATAACTCTTTTCAGATACGGCGAAATATGGCGCACAGCGGCGGCTCGGGCTGGATTGGAAAACATGACACTTTATTTTGCTTAAAAATGTTTGGGATACTTATTATTAACAATCCATAAAATTCATAAAAAGGGCGATTTATCATGTTTATAAGATATATAATAATAATTCTTCAAGAAACTGAACGGAACTGATAAAAATATTTGTTTTCGATTACCCATTGATTCAGCTGGCATTCTTTCTTGCAAAATTATTTCTCTCAGGGGGTCTAGTAATATTATACGAATCATTAAATATAGATGCAGTATCTATTCATGATGTAAATTCTCGATTACACTATTTTTACTTCGTTTACATGTTCTTTACAAGTGTTATTGGAATAATTCTGACTTATCTATTAGAAGTAAGTATGAAAATTTGTGTGTGTTTAAAAGTTGTGTTAAAAGTAAAATTGGTTTGAGACAGAAATATAATCAAAAGGAAACGTCATAAAATATGCCAAATGACTGTAAATTCTTTAACATTTTGGACAAGAAAGGAGTGAAAGGAGCACTTAAGATTTGTATTTTACATGACTAAGTTTATCCATACGCGTTCTATAGTATAAAAAACGACAAAACTTAATCCAATTTTGTACATTGGATGCATACCTAAGGTTGATTTAAGTAATAAATATCTGCTTAAAAAAATCATCCACTCCTGATCGCCCGTTAAATGTTTGTTGGGCGATATTTCATGTCAATCCAGAGTCGTGTTTGTAGGGGTTGGCGACGTCACGTCGGGGGTTGTGGGTCGCCTTATCTCACCCCAACGCCGCTCTCCCACCTGGGGGCCGAGCCTCAAAAACACGAAGGGCTCACAGAAATCACCCCCTATATCAAAACGTCTAACAATGGCCGACAAAACCGTTTACAGAGAAAAAGGAGAACTGATTGTTCAATCATTAAGAATGGAGATTTTTTATAAAAGCAGTAACGGTTTTATTTTTTATAACGATTATTTTCAGCGATTTACAAGGATATAAATGAAGAAGTGATGAGGACAAATTTGTTCTAAGCTTCAAGTAATTGATGCTACAGTATTAAAAATTTCAGAATTTTGTATAGTGGAATTCTGTCACCAAAATGAGTTTCGTGGGAGTGGTGGAGATAAGTATAAGCAATTAAAATAAAATAAACATAAATTATTATCATATGCAATGAATTTATTTTTATAGACGATTAACTTCAAAATTTATAAGATTTTACGCGCACACCTAAAAACAAAGCTTTACAAACACTCTGAGGGTTCCGTTAGTCGGCAATGCAGAGTCTAATGTAAATGTCTCTACAAAGTAGTGGCTAAACTCATAAGCCCGACAATATGGGCCCGGTTAACAAAGGTCCAGCACTTAAAGAGCTTGGGATTACACTCAGACCATGTTGGGGATTTGGACAAAGGTTAATGTTAAACGGTGGCCAAAATAATCTTTCCACTTGGAAATGCAAACTTTTGAGGCTAAAATAAATACAAGATTTGGTATTAAGTACCGTACATGAAAATAATAAAATTAAACTCTGCTATTTTTTACTTTAAAATAAATCTTGGGCCCAGTAGATAGTCAGGAGAGCTCTTTTAAAGGCAATGAATCATGCTGGGCGGTTTCCATTCAGACGAATCTTCAAAAATTCATAACCATACAGTATGTAGAAGTACAACCCCAAATTAAAAGTCATGTTTACCAAACGCGTATAATTGGGCATATTACGCCATTTCTCGTTAGAGTTTATTTATTAATTTATGTGTCTGTGTTCTAAAGTTACATAAAGTGTTCCACATGGTTATATAATTGACTATAGAGTATCTATAGCCAATTGTTATATCATTACATAGTAAACAAATATAAACCATGTTAATTGGTATTGAAAGCTATTTTATATGTAATAAGAATTTGTTTATCTTAGTTCAAAAAATCTCGATTTTTGTAGTTGAGTAGCATTTGCCTATTATAGACTATCTTCTTTCAAAATCTTCTTAAATTTTTTACTAGCCTACTTTAAATCTCTCAAAGCTCTTTGGACAGATTACTGTAAATTAGATCATTTTGTAACGTGGTGTTGCATGTGGGAGTATTGTGATTTGTTGTTATTGTATCGTATTTAGTAGTGATTTTTCATTATTTGTTGGAATTTTGATCTGTTGGTGTGAATAAAACAATCAGATTGTAGTGTGTAAAGAAATGGAGGTGTTAACATTTTGTGTTTTTTAGCCAAAGAATGGTTTACAATACCCGCTGTCTAGTGATCCAAGGGGTTTAGTTTTCTCACACTACCACAGTTTCGGGTCCTGTTAACCCATTTTCAAATATATACAATTACAAATACAAGGAAATTGTATTTGTAATTGCATACACTTGAAAATGGGTCAACAGAACCCGAAACTGTAGTAGTGTGAAAACTAACCCCCTTGGATCACTAGACAGCAGGTATTGCAAACCATTCTTTTGCTATAAGTGCGTGATTGATCCAGTAGCAAATCCATAATGAATTTGTGTTGTTGACTACAGTAAGAGCACCGCTGTTCCACTGACCTGGAGAACTCCCTCTGCAGGGCGTGTAGCCGGGCGCGACATCTCTCCGCCTCTGACGCCGAGGTCCTGAGCCTGAGCTCCGAGTCCAGCCGCAGCCGCCGCTCCCTGTCCACGTCCCGCTGTAGCACCTCGCGCTGCAACACGCAACAACAACGATCAACTCACATGACAGTCTCCGCCACTGACGCCGAGGTCCTGAGCCTGAGCTCCGAGTCCAGCCGCAGCCGCCGCTCCCTGTCCACGTCCCGCTGTAGCACCTCGCGCTGCAACACGCAACAACAACGATCAACTCACATGACAGTCTCCGCCTCTGACGCCGAGGTCCTGAGCCTGAGCTCCGAGTCCAGCCGCAGCCGCCGCTCCCTGTCCACTCCCGCTGTAGCACCTCGCGCTGCAACACGCAACAACAACGATCAACTCACATGACAGTCTCCGCCTCTGACGCCGAGGTCCTGAGCCTGAGCTCAAAGTCCAGCTGCAGCCGCCGCTCCCTGTCCACGTCCCGCTGTAACACCTCGCGCTGCAACACGCAACAACAACGATCAACTCACATGACAGTCTCCGCCTCTGACGCCGAGGTCCTGAGCCTGAGCTCCGAGTCCAGCCGCAGCCACCGCTCCCTGTCCACTCCCGCTGTAGCACCTCGCGCTGCAACACGCAACAACAACGATCAACTCACATGACAGTCTCCGCCTCTGACGCCGAGGTCCTGAGCCTGAGCTCCGAGTCCAGCCGCAGTAGCCGCTCCCTGTCCACGTCCCGCTGTAGCACCTCGCGCTGCAACACACAACAACAACGATCAACTCACATGACAGTCTCCGCCTCTGACGCCGAGGTCCTGAGCCTGAGCTCCGAGTCCAGCCGCAGTCGCCGCTCCCTGTCCACGTCCTGCTGTAGCACCTCGCGCTGCAACACACAACAACAACGATCAACTCGAATGACAGTCTCCGCCTCTGACGCCGAGGTCCTGAGTCTGAGCTCCGAGTCCAGCCGCAGCCGCCGCTCCCTGTCCACGTCCCGCTGTAGCACCTCGCGCTGCAACACACAACAACAACGATCAACTCACATGGCAGTCTCCGCCTCTGACGCCGAGGTCCTGAGTCTGAGCTCCGAGTCCAGCCGCAGTCGCCGCTCCCTGTCCACGTCCCGCTGTAGCACCTCGCGCTGCAACACACAACAACAACGATCAACTCACATGACAGTCTCCGCCTCTGACGCCGAGGTCCTGAGCCTGAGCTCCGAGTCCAGCCGCAGTCGCCGCTACCTGTCCACGTCCCGCTGTAGCACCTCGCGCTGCAACACACAACAACAACGATCAACTCACATGACAGTCTCCGCCTCTGACGCCGAGGTCCTGAGCCTGAGCTCCGAGTCCAGCCGCAGTCGCCGCTCCCTGTCCACGTCCCGCTGTAGCACCTCGCGCTGCAACACACAACAACGATCAACTCACATGACAGTCTCCGCCTCTGACGCCGAGGTCCTGAGTCTGAGCTCCGAGTCCAGCCGCAGCCGCCGCTCCCTGTCCACGTCCCGCTGTAGCACCTCGCGCTGCAACACGCGACAACAACGATCAACTCACATGACAGTCTCCGCCTCTGACGCCGAGGTCCTGAGCCTGAGCTCCGAGTCCAGCCGCAGTCGCCGCTCCCTGTCCACGTCCCGCTGTAGCACCTCGCGCTGCAACACGCGACAACAACGATCAACTCACATGACAGTCTCCGCCTCTGACGCCGAGGTCCTGAGTCTGAGCTCCGAGTCCAGCCGCAGTCGCCGCTCCCTGTCCACGTCCCGCTGTAGCACCTCGCGCTGCAACACGCGACAACAACGATCAACTCACATGACAGTCTCCGCCTCTGACGCCGAGGTCCTGAGCCTGAGCTCCGAGTCCAACCGCAGTCGCCGCTCCCTGTCCACGTCCCGCTGTAGCACCTCGCGCTGCAACACACAACAACAACGATCAACTCACATGACAGTCTCCGCCTCTGACGCCGAGGTCCTGAGTCTGAGCTCCGAGTCCAGCCGCAGTCGCCGCTCCCTGTCCACGTCCCGCTGTAGCACCTCGCGCTGCAACACACAACAACAACGATCAACTCACATGACAGTCTCCGCCTCTGACGCCGAGGTCCTGAGTCTGAGCTCCGAGTCCAGCCGCAGTCGCCGCTCCCTGTCCACGTCCCGCTGTAGCACCTCGCGCTGCAACACGCAACAACAACGATCAACTCACATGACAGTCTCCGCCTCTGACGCCGAGGTCCTGAGTCTGAGCTCCGAGTCCAGCCGCAGCCGCCGCTCCCTGTCCACGTCCCGCTGTAGCACTTCGCGCTGCAACACGCAACAACAACGATCAACTCACATGACAGTCTCCGCCTCTGACACCGAGGTCCTGAGCCTGAGCTCCGAGTCCAGCCGCAGTCGCCGCTCCCTGTCCACGTCCCGCTGTAGCACCTCGCGCTGCAACACGCGACAACAACGATCAACTCACATGACAGTCTCCGCCTCTGACGCCGAGGTCCTGAGCCTGAGCTCCGAGTCCAGCCGCAGTCGCCGCTCCCTGTCCACGTCCCGCTGTAGCACCTCGCGCTGCAACACACAACAACAACGATCAACTCACATGACAGTCTCCGCCTCTGACGCCGAGGTCCTGAGAGTGAGCTCCGAGTCCAGCCGCAGTCGCCGCTCCCTGTCCACGTCCCGCTGTAGCACCTCGCGCTGCAACACGCAACAACAACGATCAACTCACATGACAGTCTCCGCCTCTGACGCCGAGGTCCTGAGTCTGAGCTCCGAGTCCAGCCGCAGCCGCCGCTCCCTGTCCACGTCCCGCTGTAGCACCTCGCGCTGCAACACGCAACAACAACGATCAACTCACATGACAGTCTCCGCCTCTGACGCCGAGGTCCTGAGAGTGAGCTCCGAGTCCAGCCGCAGTCGCCGCTCCCTGTCCACGTCCCGCTGTAGCACCTCGCGCTGCAACACGCGACAACAACGATCAACTCACATGACAGTCTCCGCCTCTGACGCCGAGGTCCTGAGTCTGAGCTCCGAGTCCAGCCGCAGTCGCCGCTCCCTGTCCACGTCCCGCTGTAGCACCTCGCGCTGCAACACACAACAACAACGATCAACTCACATGACAGTCTCCGCCTCTGACGCCGAGGTCCTGAGAGTGAGCTCCGAGTCCAGCCGCAGTCGCCGCTCCCTGTCCACGTCCCGCTGTAGCACCTCGCGCTGCAACACGCGACAACAACGATCAACTCACATGACAGTCTCCGCCTCTGACGCCGAGGTCCTGAGTCTGAGCTCCGAGTCCAGCCGCAGCCGCCGCTCCCTGTCCACGTCCCGCTGTAGCACCTCGCGCTGCAACACGCGACAACAACGATCAACTCACATGACAGTCTCCGCCTCTGACGCCGAGGTCCTGAGCCTGAGCTCCGAGTCCAGCCGCAGCCGCCGCTCCCTGTCCACGTCCCGCTGTAGCACCTCGCGCTGCAACACACAACAACAACGATCAACTCACATGACAGTCTCCGCCTCTGACGCCGAGGTCCTGAGTCTGAGCTCCGAGTCCAGCCGCAGCCGCCGCTCCCTGTCCACGTCCCGCTGTAGCACCTCGCGCTGCAACACACAACAACAACGATCAACTCACATGACAGTCTCCGCCTCTGACGCCGAGGTCCTGAGTCTGAGCTCCGAGTCCAGCCGCAGCCGCCGCTCCCTGTCCACGTCCCGCTGTAGCACCTCGCGCTGCAACACACAACAACAACGATCAACTCACATGACAGTCTCCGCCTCTGACGCCGAGGTCCTGAGAGTGAGCTCCGAGTCCAGCCGCAGCCGCCGCTCCCTGTCCACGTCCCGCTGTAGCACCTCGCGCTGCAACACGCGACAACAACGATCAACTCACATGACAGTCTCCGCCTCTGACGCCGAGGTCCTGAGAGTGAGCTCCGAGTCCAGCCGCAGCCGCCGCTCCCTGTCCACGTCCCGCTGTAGCACCTCGCGCTGCAACACACAACACCAACGATCAACTCACATGACAGTCTCCGCCTCTGACGCCGAGGTCCTGAGAGTGAGCTCCGAGTCCAGCCGCAGCCGCCGCTCCCTGTCCACGTCCCGCTGTAGCACCTCGCGCTGCAACACGCAACAACAACGATCAACTCACATGACAGTCTCCGCCTCTGACGCCGAGGTCCTGAGCCTGAGCTCCGAGTCCAGCCGCAGTCGCCGCTCCCTGTCCACGTCCCGCCGTAGCACCTCGCGCTGCAACACGCAACAACAACGATCAACTCACATGACAGTCTCCGCCTCTGACGCCGAGGTCCTGAGCCTGAGCTCCGAGTCCAGCCGCAGTCGCCGCTCCCTGTGTACGTCCCGCTGTAGCACCTCGCGCTGCAACACGCAACAACATGTTTAGTTGTGTGAAACACACAAGTTACATGATAGTCTTGGCTTCTAGAAAGAGCCGACGACTTGAATTTCGTGTAAATATGTGGCGCAAATATATTGCAGAAGAGCCTATCATGCGCGGTGGAGCTAAAACTCTAGACAATATAAACATTAGCACTAGTTGGCAGTAATTCATTTAGTGATAACGAATTCGAAACTCCCCCAATAGCTTCCATTCTGGACAAAATTCTTTTTATACTCATAGTATGTAAACTATTTGACTAAAGTTCACAACTGCTCCACAACTGCCCATGGAGTTGTGGAGCTCCACCTACGGCTTCAATTTGGAGGGTGCATGTTCAGCGACTGAGAAACTGTTTGCATTAGCAGTACAGGGTCTCAGAAATCGGCAATCGCAATAGGCCTACCGATATTTAACAATTAATGGATGTAAAGCGAATAATACTTCCTCAGAGACTTTTTCAGACTATCCAAGAACTGCTTCAATGTAACTGGTTTTATTACTGTATCGAAGCATGTAAATAAATAAATACCATTGTGTACAGTAATTCATATTACAATAAATAAATCACAACTACGGTATTAAATTCTTAACTCCTAAAAACCCTTGATAGCTATTAAAACGCTGAACTTCCAACATTGCATCAGTATTTACAGTATTTCCAAAAATAAAACATTTAAATAACGAGAGTTGAAAGTATAAATTAAATTCGGGGACTCAAACCACAACACGCTTGGTCCCCATCTATCGCAATAAATTGCTCCAACAACGTGCTAAGCCTAAGTTTCCACAGGTGTGAAGTCGCGTCCACAGTTGCGCCGCCAGCCGCCAGTTGCGCTGTGATCTACCGGTGTAATTTAGTACTAATAACCCGCACCCTGGGAGCCAAACTCGATCTGCGTAATATCGCCCGGCGGCGTTGTTTATCGGCGGCGGTGTCGCTGTAGCCACGGCCACGCGGCTCCGCAATAGAGCAGGGATGGAACATCAGTCTATTATGTTACATCGTACCAAAGTAACGGGGACATAATCTTCGCTCTTGTAACGTTACAAAAAATTGTAAGTAGGCCTACATAAGGAGTGCCTTTTTATCTTCCCCCGTTCAGTGGGACGAAGGTACATTTGCGAAAATGTAAACTTAAATCGTAAAAAAGTACATAAAGCATTAAAGTGTACAGGACCACAAAAGAGTAATCTCTCGAAATTGTGTTGTTATGTAATAATTAATTTTTGCGATGAGCTTAACCGTTATTAAATTTTTTTTGAATGAAATCATTTTTGTATTTTTTATGTGTTGTCTCAAAGAAGGGGCGACGGTGATTTGAGATGTTAATTGTACTTTAAAAGGCACTACATCGTGATAGTTGAAACCAATTTATATTATTATCGCGTAGGCAATTAATTACGTTACAACTAAAAGCTCTCACGCTGCTGCGGCATAATGCAACCTCAAATTAAATTATATCCACTATTTCGTTATGAATCGAATTAATTTACCACCTTCCATGTACGCTACTTGAAGAGACGTTAGTACTTAATTCTTGCATGAACATAATATGATCAAAAACTTAGAATAAAACTGAAATTTAGGTAGTAAAATTAAGACATTTAGTAATTTCAAATAATGAACCAGTTGAGCCAGATAAAGAAAGAGTTAAGACAAATAACAATTTGTTTCAAATTTCACGAGGAAATCTGAGGTTATTCCATACTTTTTATAGAAAACAAAGCGGGTGTGAAACGATAAGAAAAGCCGTGGCTTACAAAATAAGACAAACGGACAAAACCTCGGAGATAAGGGAAATAAATTGAGTGCTGAGGGCTGAGAAAGAAGCGAACAAAGGGGGATTTCTTTGGCAGGTCTAATTTTTTAGGACAAATCATTAAAATGAGTGAAGTTTTTGTTGGGTTGGAGCCACATCCATTGTAAAAGGACGATGAATGGTGCTGTGCATTATTATACTATTCGTATATCCTACATAAAAAATTAATTAGTACAGGTAATTAAGAAATTAGTAAAATTATTGTTTATGTAATATTGAAGTTATGTAAAACTAATAAAACTTCAATATTACATACTCACTTATTACAGGATGAGGGCCTCCATGGAACATATATTGCAGGTCTATTGGTCCATACTAAATAAGGATTATTTGACTTAGTATGCCACTTACTGTCGAAAAAAATATTAGTACAGTAGGCCTATTCGATTTAAGTTATTTCTTCTTTTATGATTTAGAACTCACTTTAAAAGTGCTTCATTTAAGATTGAGGTAATATTCAATGTTTTTGGGGGCAATAAATGTTTAACGATGTATTTTTTTAAATTTAATACCGTAAACATAATTGAAAAAATACACGTGATTTTGATCTGAGAGTTGGACGATAGTAAATAAAATTTATGGATCATAATAATCTTCACTCTTAGATTAGAAAAACATTCATTTTTAAGTCGACACTCTTTTCCAAGATCACTGACAGTAGGCATTGATTAGTAGGTCTACATATTTTTTTTGGTTATGGTAGCTCGTGTAAACTAAAAATAGTGTCTCCCCCTAACTAGAAGGACAAAGAACAATAAATCTAAAAGCCTTTATCCTAATTAGACCACTCATAATCAGACTGCACTAACAGCACTCTACCACGCACTTGACTTGAAGTATTAATCTTTATATCCTCACACAAGAGCGGTCGATTTCATTTCCCAAACAAACAAGATATATAAACACACAAGTCACTGTCACAGCCGCGGCGGCCATGCCCGAGCATGAACCTCCTGCATGGCCTCACGGGACGGCAGCGGCAGCCTTCGTACACAGTCACAGTGCGGGGCGGCCTATGGTAATCCATTACTCCGGCCCCCGTGACACTCCCTCCGGCCGTCAAACCATGGGGCTGAGGCTTGACGGGCTTACCGCATTGACTAATTACCGACTGGAGCATGCTTATGAAATGTCCTGCGTACGTCTGTTTGTATTAATGCAATGAGGGGAGAGTTGTAACTGTGTAAGCTCACATCAATCTCGGCGGCCCAAGCGTGGTACGACGAAATCGGTCGAGTTAATCAAACATCCGTCTAAAACTTTTAATCTTTTGTTTGATTAAGATTAAGAACACAATAAAGATATAGAATACCCCCGTCTCAGCAGACCTGCACACTAAGCGAATTTCCAACAAAATTCACTATTTTTTTATTTTCCCCCATAGACATCGTGGGAATGAAATGAAGGGTTGCTGCCATGGGGATGTCGTATGTAAAAATAGTATAATCCCTTCACAGTGTAGGTACGTACCAAATTACACTATTTTTTTCTCCAGCAAATTCCATGTGGGTGAGTATGTAGGTTTGCCGCATATGGGAGTTATAAGTAAATATGTTAAACCCTACCTAGTGAATGTACATACCAGATTTGATCAAGTTATGTCGATAATTAAGCAAGGTATAGAGTTTTGTTGATTTCCCATAAGAATAAAATGGGAAACCTATGTTTGGATTTTCTACGTAACCAGCAAAGCCATGATAAAAATTAAAATTATAAATTGTTTTTTAAATTCTATTAAATGTAGTTAGATGAAAAGGTTGAATTTTGAAAAATGGAGGTCCAAAAATGCCAAAAACCCATTTTTGCCCTTTGGAACCCCATAAAAACCCAGTCCCCATAACCCGATTATGCTGGTTCGCGAACTCATAAAAATAGATCTGGTTATACACCTTCATACCAAATGTCATCAAAATCGGAGGTCCCATGCAAAACCTATTAGTACCATGGAACCATAGATACATTCATATATACCATTCATAACTTTCTTTCCTTGAAAAACAGTTTTTCAATTTTAACTATTGTTTAGATATTTTTATTTTAAAATTTTCATTTCTTGTCAATATAAAGTTACTGTTACAAATAAAAAAAGAATCATTTAAAGACACACACATTTATTGAAGATTTCATCAAACATATAAACGATATCCAAATTAACAAATTAAATTACCATTGACAAGTTTTTCTCGTCATGAGGAATAAGAAAAAGGACGATTCAGTTAGGTACTTCTTGTGGAGGTTAGGCATATCTTCGTCCACAATCTCAATCAGGGCCCTTCGACGAGCTTTCGCCAGCATCTCTCTCCTCGAAGATTTCTTGGGGATTCTTCCGAACGTGCCTTTCATCAGAGTTTCAAGATAACTCTCCTTCGGTTTTGGAGCAACAGCAAAGTATGAGTTGAAGGCATAGGACGCCAAGCAAAATGATCCAGCGATAAGGAGGAATTGTGTCACTGCGCGAATCATGATTAATTAGGTTCGAAAAAAATATGCCTGATCGTACCGGAATTCTGAAGGAAGTGATTATTTGGCTATGTGTTGCTATGGATATCAAATATTGTATTTTTAAAAACCTTTATAATATAAAAATATTACTACCTAGTTGTCATGGTATTTACCGTTATACTCATTATTCAACTTACAGCCCTTGAATAAAAGAGTTTGCTTGTAAAAGATTTTACTTTTTAATAAAATTGGACATCTTAATTTATGGGATAGGAATAAGCAAAATTTAAACCGACAACTTATGAAGAATCCTTGGCTTTTGTACCGTACTATAATAAAACTTTTTAAGTAGTTTTTAATTACCTAGTTACAAAATGTTTGGACCAGAGTCCATCGACAGTAATGGTTCCCTAGATCTTGGCTTAAGAGTCTCATCAAACTTGTAAAAACACACAAAACATGCCCCTTTATATTCATTCCCCTGCCTAGGACGGTGTTTTTAATATTTATTGTTCAAAAATAAGTTTTCTTGAGCAAACTAAATTGTATTAGTGAAAAAATGTTAAAAGTAAGAAAAATTAAGTTATATCTACATCATTGAGGGTTGTATTTTTACATTTTAAACTTTAAAAGTGTAAGAGTCCTAATGTCAATGATTTAATGTCTAATGATGAAAATTAATGCATGGTGTTTTTTATTTCTGGGGGGAAGCTCAAAATGAAAAGTAACATGACCCCGGTCTTAGGTCTTACCTTGGCAACTACCGTAGTAGCGAAATACGCTAATAAATCACGATCGGCTTCATAAGCAGCAAATTTATAGATTATTTAATTTTTCAATAAAAATACAACACAGCGTTGTGAAGATTACAGCTTTTGTACAGCTGAAACTGTAGGTGATTTTCACTAAGAAGAACTAACGTTAATTTATGTAATTTGAAGTACAGATTTTAAGTATTTGTAAATTTTTGTAACCAATGCAATTATGTATTGCAAGTTTATGATAAATAATGTAATTACATTCTTAACCACTTAATGTTTGTCCCAATTTTAATGATTTATAGTAATTTATTTTTAAACAATTAAAGCTATTTTTTTTTATTTAATTTATTTGGTTTTTTACGAATGTTTTCTGTCCCAGATTTTTAAGATAAGTACTATGAATTTGCTGGTTTTGTAGACTCTTTATCTTTGAACTGTGAAGGGTATAAGAGAAAATATTTTGATGAACTAGTTGCAGCATATTGAAAACTATGCATATTTCTCTACGATTAGTTACTGCATAGTGAAAATATTTTGTCGCAACAGTAACTGAAATTATTGTCAGTTATTGAATAGTTTATTCTCTTTCAAGTTCGTTGCCAAAATCATCGAATTAAAAACCAAATATAATACAAAATCCTGGGAATGTGCATATGCCGAGTGAAAAATATAAGTCTTTTACTTAAAATACTTAATTCTAATAGGAATCTCAATTAATTTTGCCCATAAAACCTTTCAAGGCCGGGGTAAAATGTAAATGTCAGATGGAGAGCGATGAGAGCTGAGCCCGGCGAGGGGACGACGGCGCCGCCGCCTACAGGGGACAGAAGGGACTAAAGTGGCGAACGCGGTCTGCGGTGCGGTGGCGCGGGGCGGGTAGAATAGGGGCTCGCTGATCTTTAAAACTTGACTTGTAACAAACAATTTTGGAGGGGGAAACATTGGGGATTATGATGGTGCATGGTTGAGATAGTCAAGTGTGTGATATTCTTTGCATGGGGCTGGTTTGTTTTTTGTGAACTAGTGATCCAACGATTCTTTGGATCTGCTGTAGATAAGTGATTAGGCTTATGTTTGACATTGTACTGTATAAAATACAAGTAGTTATTTTTTTAAGTTTTTCATGAAGTTGGTTTCTGGCTTTACGGCTTTACAAGTAAAGTTATTCTTTATTTAATTATATTAACATTGTACATCTTATTCTTTATTTAATTATATTAACATTGTACATCATTTGGATGTGATAATAAGAAAGTGTGGTGTTTACATAGCAAAATATAATTATCTCCAATCTATCATAATTATAGAGACTAATTTGGATCTTGTCAAGCACAAGATAAAAATATTTTATATGGTGTTTTTATTTGTTTTTTTCGTCAATATTTTGGTCCTTTGTGGATTACATGCCACATTTAACGACGATCGGGGCAACAGAAAAATTCATAAACAACATCCTTTTTCGTTCTTACATATATATTTAAATAAAATATAAAACTTGAGTCAAAACTTTAGGTTTAAAATGTTGATATAACTGCTCAAAGGTATTAAGACAATGTTCTACCTAAAAAGGCTGTAGCAATAACTGAAAAACAATTTCATTGCATAATCTACTGGAGACTTAACGATATTCTCAATTGCGAGTGAGAGACGTTCTTTTCGAGAAGATTTCATTGTTAATGTCCCGTTATTCTTCTTTATGATGATCCAACTTGGCTTTAGTAAAATAAAGCTTTGTCAGCAGCTAATTTGGAAGTCACGATTTAAAATACAAAAGATTTCTTAGCATGCGTCTTCTTTTTCAAGAATAAGGAAACTAATAAGCAGAAAGCCTTGACAAAAACAGATTTCCTTCTACGGATTGGTAAAAATGACTTACATTTGACACGAAACTTAACTTTCTCTAAAGGCAACATTAAACCGTTATGCAATGGATAACTATAGTCCTGGACAGGCTTATTGGCGGGTGGCCGACCAGCTGTTACAACCTATTTCCTTTGTAAACTGTTTGTAGAAGGTAACAGTAGCCGCTTCAACCAGAATCAAAAAGTAACAGTTACAAACATATCATTGAATGTCAACTGTTACGTATGAAAATACAACCTTCGTTCCAATATGTTGTTAAACCATTAAACATTTTTTCATAAATTTTTACAAGCAATATCTTTTAAAGTTGTATAATTTATCAAAAACATTTAACTCTACTAACGTATTTTGGTTACCGGTGAAACCCTACTGAAAAAGATCTTCATACTACAGAAGAAGGCAATCAGAATTCTGGAAAATCTTCATCTACAACAATCCTGTCGAACCTATACTTTCCAAATAACCAGATCCTTACCTTGACATCTCTTTATATTTTTTAAATAGTAAAATTCATAAAAAATAACACCCCCAAAGACAAAAGAGAGTGCCAAACCTATAGTTTCAGGAACAATTTAAACATAAACATCCCAAGACATAAACTAAATGAAACTAGTAAAATACCACATTACATGGGCTCAAAACTTTACAACTTTTTCCCAGAAAGTCTAAAAAAATAACCAACACTAAAACTTTTAAACGACAGCTCAAAAAATACCTGACTGACAAACCCTACTACAGCATACAGGAATATACTGACGAACATACCCTAGGCCTAGAGTATGTGACATGAACGAAGAAAAAACACGAAGATGTGACGGCTCCCTAGTCTACGAGACTACGGCGAGGACTCAGGAGGTAAACAGGTAAACGTATTTTGGATTGTTCATTAATGTTGCACCTTACGTACACATCATGCGTGGATGAAAGAGGAAGGCATTTCATATAGGCTCGACGAGAAGTGTGAACAAGCCTCATAATTTTCTATTCTATTTACACCTTGCCTACAAATATTATCTAGGCCTACTATGGTTTATAGAAGAGCTACTAAAAGTTACACTGACGAGAAATATACTGTTTTTGAAAACCAGAGTTGAGATTGGATAGATTGGATTGCCTACACTCATCTCCCATTCATACTTGGCTTTAAATTACCTATTGAGTTAGGTCGCCATTTCAATAAAGGTATTAAGGTATTAAGTGATTTGGGAAAACGTTTTTACAGTGATAGGCTACAATGTAGATCCTTAGTATAGATCTCCTTCTCGCCACACACTTAAACTATATAGAACATTCGTGTTTTTGTTGTGGTCTAATGTTGTCAGTTTTAGTAAAAAATTAAAATACAACATTTTTTATAGGTTAGGTTGTAGGTTTTAGGTTAAGATATTTTTTAAAGGTTTTGTATTTTACCTTCATTTACACAACTTATAATACGTTTCCTTTCGATTTTACGTTTCCCATAGCCTAAATTAATGTTTTCCTTTAAACCGATTGTTTGTGGTAAGATTAATCTGTCCTCATATATTCATTCTATCTCCATCACTCGATAAACAAGAAATAATTTATCACATTAAATCGATCACTAGGCAAAAATATGTGCAAGAAAATAACTTAAAGTGTATAGTTACAAACAGTTACGTTATGATTCCAATAAAAACAGTTACTGTTACCTACTGGAAACAGTTTACTAAGGTAATAGGTTGCAACAGCTGGTCACCCACCCGCCAATAAGCCTGACCACGACTATAATTGTGAAACTTATGATTAAAGTCAATTCAACATTTGCGTGAAGTTATATTGAGGCCATTGCCAAGCATATGCAATAAAACAGAGGAACTGGCATGAAGGAGTAGTTCAAAATTTATGGCATGACAAGGAAGGTCGTTAACGTGGATGTATTTCCATACAAAAGCAATAAATGGATAGTTTCGATATGCTGGGGCAATAACAGGTTTTTTTTATTATGTCTGCCTATACTCTAGCCAGAACGTTCCCAACTTTGCCAAACTTGTCACTGGCTGACCGGCCATAACCGGTTTTATGCCTTAAAATAAGTCCTAAAAACTAATCATGATTGAATAAAACAAGTAATTTATTGTAAAAGAAATTCGCTTGAAGTAGTAGACCTATATTTTACTACAAGTACCGAAAGTGGCATTTTCCGGTGCGGTCCCATGTTTTCTTCAACTTCCAACACTATAGTTTTCTTTGATATTTCTATTAATATCTCGAGAACGGAAAAAGATAATTAAAAACTGATTCCGGTATTGGGTTTCACGCAACAAATTCTTTTAAATGATGAGTCACAACCTTACTTTTACCTTTAAAAAATAAAAGTCCATTTCCATTTCAATATGGCGAATCCAAGATGGTGGCCAAAAAGTGAAAAACATAAAAAAGAAGTACGTATAAGGCTAATCAATAATGTTCGGGGGTGGTTGGGGGTCGATATCTTAATAAATGCGAAAAAATTAGGTGGGGACATTAAAAACTCACCTAATAAAAGATTAAGCAAGGCATGATAAATAATAATCCTAATTTTCTTAACGCCTTTCAGCCGTATACTGACTATGTATGTATATGACCATCATCCGCATATGACCATCAGACGTATATGACAGTCGGCCGTGTATGGCCATCATCCGTGATGAGAATATTTTTATTCGTCTACGACAGCATTGCCAACGTCTCTCTTTAAGTCTTATCGCCGGCGCGGCGTTTTCCCAGGTACGCCCGTGTGTGTCGCACGGCGGCGGCGGTTCAATAGTTGATTTAGCGATCCAGACGCAGGCAAGGTGTTAATATCCCAGGGCAACGTTCAATCCCACAGCCCTTTGTCTCTGTAATTGATGGCGGCTCAGCGGGACCGCTCCAGATTAAATCCCGCCGAACCCGCAGCCCCGCAGCCCTACAGTCCTACAACTCGGAGCCCGCCATGGAGAACTCCGGGGGAAACTGTGTAAACGATTTGGCGTTTTTCTGATTATATCTGGTTATATTTTTAGTTTTGCATGAGATGTTTTCAAAAGGTGAACCCAGGAGGAGAATGGGGTGTGTTTATGTTAACAACGCATTTGATAATCAGTGAGAAGTATATTTTTTATTTTAAGATATTATTTTATTAACGACTTGTACATGACATTAATTTAATTAATGCTTTAAAGTATTATGAATTTATAAGTTGCCAGAAAAACGCAACCTCCCTCCTACCAAGTATTAATTTAATATATTTTTTACAATATGTAGGTTAGGTTATTTTAATCAAAGACAAGTTTCATTGGTCATAACTTTACATAGAATGTTTGCACTGCAGGCAGTTATCACTTTAGATAAATAGAGCATTAAAAACTATAAGTAGTAACAATAGTGTTAAAAGTAGGCTACAATATTCGGTCACCTTTATTCATATTATCCAAATTAAGCGTGTATTTTAATCTTAACTATGTATGAACTGTATAAAATCGTTTTTATGTATTTTAATTCATTTGAGTTGATACAGATTCCCGTACACAACCACGTAGATCGCCAATGCAGTACTGTTGCTGCAAGAAACTCTGCCTATTAGTTGTGATATTGCTTCAATCGTAAACATTATACGAAATAAGCTATGTTATACTATTTGAATTAAAGGAACTCTTAAAGTTAAAGTAACTAGCAAACTCAACGTACCTTTTCATTCTAATTCAATCATAGAGTTCAATTAACATGCATATACTCTTAAAGTTAACCTACTCGAGTAGATGATAAGCGCCGATTCTGCGCCGCCCCGGGAGCCGGTGTTCTGATTGGTCGAAAGCTGGTCACGTGACTTGGATCCTCTTCTCTGATTGGTCGAAACTGAATAGGCCACGCCCCCTAGACAAGATGGCGGACATCCTCGCCCAAAGAGACCTGTGTTCTGATTGGTCGAAAGCTGATCACGTGACTTGGATCCTCTTCTCTGATTGGTTGAAAATGAATAGGCCACGCCTTTTAGACAAAATGGCGGACATCCTCGCCTAAAGAGAACTTTGATCTGATTGGTTAGGAGCTAACTCACGCCCCACCCCTTTGTTGTTTTGACACGGAATAACTATGTTTGTCGTAAATAGTAGCAATTTTGCAGTTTTTTTAATCCTTGTGGTTCCCAAGTATTGTATGAATTTCAGAGCATAATGTAAGAAACTACAAAAGTCTAAAAAATAAAGTTTACTTCGTTATGACCTAAAAACGACGTTACTTTCGTTACCATTTTGCTATATCATTGTTATCATCTCATTGTTATGTATTGATTAGATTATTATGTTAACATCTGTATAGAATATTTATTGAATTATGTTATTGTTATTATGTTTTATGTTATTTATCTCTCGTTATATATTTAAATTAATACTCTCTGTTATAATTACTTGTTTAGAAAATTATTATTATTAGCATCATCACTCTAGTCACAAGTAATCTTTTCATCTGTATAGTAATATAAGTTCAAAATGTATGTCTCTCGCATGTAAATTTGCTTTGCCGTTGGAAATAAATGAAATCAAATGAAATGAAACTTTAAGAGAAAAATGACCAGAACAACGCTTAGGAGCAAATAATTAATTTTAATTTTGTTTTGTGTAAAAAGCGTGAAGTTCATCTAAAACCTAAAAAGGGCGGCGCTACTATTTGGATAATGGTTAATTCACCATTATATTTAAACACTCTCTCACAAACCCGTAATTTAAAAAAACATAATTTTCAGTATACTTAGGCTTACTTACAGTCTTTTTCATTAATAGATTATATTGCCTTAACACATTGAAGCTTAAAATTATGGTTGGTTATTTGCACTATCAATATTATCTAGTTTGGACTTCTCCACAGCATAAACTGTCTTAATTTATGTCAATCATGTTTGAATTATATTGTTATTTTTGTAAATTGGTGTTTTTTCGTTAATAAATAAATAAATTTGTACTAAATGGAAGTCACACACTGAGCTTGGCATTGCGATATTGTGCATTCGTCGTAATATATTTCTTGCTTGATGTAAAGTGAACTAAATTAAATTTTGAAAAAATTATAAGCTTTGTTAAAAAAATATCATCTGTTTCCTTGTGACCTTAAGGATGGTAAAGAAAATTTTTACATATTTTGATGTTTAACATTTTTAATGTTTTAACTTTACTGATGCGCTTGTGGATTTGTTCAAAAGCAGATTAAATCAGTAAATATTTAAAGATAGGAAGATGGTTTCTTTATTATTGACAAAAAATGTAGGTCTGACCTTCATATAAGTTGAGTAATAGAACACATCGCTACGATTTGCACTTGAAGAGAGTCACACTCAAATTGAAACTGTGATGCTGTACATTCCAGGAACTCAAATTACGAGTTGTAGAGGGAAAAAATGTGTTTGACAATTTCCTCTGAATATCAAAAGTTTTTTTAAGTTACTGTTTTCATGTGAGCTTGGATGTTTGTAAATTGTCTGACACTTTGATGTAAAACATTTTATGAGAATATTTGTTTAGTTAATCTAAATTTACATATATCGTCATATAATTGTAAAATGTGCACAGAACCTTCGTTTTATAAATGATCTAGAAGAACTGTAAAATTATAAATATTAGATTATTACCAATAACATTGAGCAACGTCAATGATAAGATTTTTTACTTTTAGTTTTGAGAAGTTAGGGATTGTGAATAGTATGATTATGATTCCTGTGTTACAAATAGTCTGACTATGAAATGTTTGGATTTTTAATGCTAGAAATAGCTGTATTCCAGGACGTTAATAATTTTGCGCTACCTTCAAAGTAATTTTTTGTAAGTTTATGCGTATTGTAAATGTGATGTCTAGGAATTACATATCCCTGAGGTTTAAAAATAGCACTGATTTTGCTCTACCTTAAACAAAATGATAGGGTCTTTAACCTTCCCAAATATTTTGTTTTGTTTACAATAATATATTCATTGTACTATCACATACTATACTGTGTCGAGAAAAGGGAAACATATTTATGTATTAAATTATATAATTTGAATGAGCAATATATGTTTCAATAAGAAAAGGTTGCTAAATATAAGGTGTACACATATATAACGTTTAAATGACTTTATTAGGTGCTTTACATTCCATATCACCTATGATGCAGCAGCTATTTTTATAGTGGTGTTTCCAAGAGGTCTAGTCCAGACCCAGTTTCATCACATATGCCCTATCCAATTAGTAATCTTTTTAAATAAATTTAATCCTTCGGAGGAACACATACATAATCTACTTTACACTTAATGTTAAAACATGTTATCCAATTTAAGTAAAATTGTTATATGGTAAATATACTTTTAAAATGGTATACAGTAGGGTGATTGCCTTCTATAAAATTCTTCTAAAAGGTAACAGATTCAATATTTACACTATGAAGAAAACATTATAGTGTTGATGATTTACTTATTTACATATATAAATTTAAAACCATTCACTTCTGACTGTTCGAAGGAGTGGTTGGGGTCTTTCTCAGTCCCCTAACATCTCCATCTACATAGTCTTCAATAAAATAAATTTTAATGGTCGTTGAAGGACAAGCAATATATTTTCTACGTTAAAGTGGCAAAACAAACTAAATCACAGGTTTACGCGGGCCTTTACGCCAACCACGCTAGGGGCCTTAGGGCCGTTACAAGGAGTAGCCCAAACCCTCCTCGGGTTGGGGCGCCTCAATTTACTAGGTCCTCACACTCACACCGGGTCGATCAAAGGAGTAGCCTAAACCCTCTTTGGGTCCGGACACCTCAATTTACTAGACCCTTCCACTCACACCGGTCCGTTCGAATGAGTAGCCCAAACCCTCCTTGGGTTGGGGCGCCTCAATTTACTAGTCTCGCACACTCACATCGGGTTGTTCGAAGGAGAAGCCCAAACCCCCCCTTGGGCCGGGACACCTCAATTTACTAGACCCTCACACTCATACCTGTCCGTTCGAAGGAGTAGCCCAAACCCTCCTCGGGTCGGGGCGCCTCAATTTACTAGGGCTCTTACAGTCACACCAGACCTTCCCATCAAAGAAGCAAAAACCCTCTTGACCATTAAATAACACGTTATGGGATTAAAATCTTGTGTTCGTAGTCCTTAAATGAAACAAAACTATGAAATACACATCAGACTACTACCACATGGGTTTATTGGAATGTAGAGCACTCAATAAAGTTATTTATATACTTTTGATTTAAAAGATTTTATTTGTGTTTAACTTGTATTTGTCGGCCTTTCATTATTGATGTATACATTTCTCCCTCAAGTTTTTTTACTTAAACATGAGTTTCAAACAGTAATTGTGTTTTGTTGTATATTTCTTATCTACAGAAAAGTTGTACTATTTGTGGAAATAAACATTAAATAAATCGGAACTTTTAAAAGAATTGACATATATTTTCAAAGGTGACACTTGTACATTATTTCACAATGTATTTTTGGTTTATTTAGTTGTCAAAAAGTTCTTAGAATTTTTATTTATTTTGATTTATTTAACACTCAAACAGTTCTTAGCATTTTTTCTTCATTTTCACATTCTTAGGTGCTTTTCTTATTTTTTTTATTCTTATTCTTTCTTTCGTGGTTCTTCTCTCTCCTCTCTTCTTCTTCTACTTCAACCCTTCAAGGAATTTTGTAGTGTCCCCACGGCAAAGTATTGATCCCATCACTTAAAATGTACCGTTTATCATCGTAAGCTGATAATGCAAGCTTATTCAGCTCTACACTGTATAATTCATGTTTATAACTTCTAATCATGTGACTTTGACAGTATTGATCTATTTGCGTTTGGAGGCAGTTAATGTAGTCCTGGAATGTGATACTCTTTTCTACAACAGCTTTATTTACACCCTTAGATTTTTTTATCAAGCTGTCATTTTCCGATCTACTTGCGTACATTTTAGATCTTAATCCTACGTGCTCGAACATGATTTTTCCGTTAAGTTCATCCTTGAACTTTCCTATGACTTTCTTATTGGTGTTGCTGAAACATGGATGATTAGGTGGGTAGTCGCTTGTATCAAAAAAATCTAGCATCTCCTTCATGTCTTCATAAAAATCTTCGGTCTGTAAATGATAGGTAAGGCTATCTGTATCTGTGTATTGCAATGTAGCTTTGTCCATGTACCGGGCCTTTATCACGTTATAGTGAAAATCGTACATTAAAGTCTTAGAGACATCCAAAATGCTCATTCCAACATAGATTGGTTTATTAAAAAAAAGTTTGGTTTTGTTCATATGAATTGCAGCAAAATGTTCGGTGAAAATGGTTCTTCTTTTGAAATTAGGTTGTGCCAACCACTTGTCAACCTGTTTGTCATGAGTTGCTAATCGGATATCAACACGATTTCGGATATTTTCCATAGTTTTTCCAAATACAGAATTATTCATGAGTTTGAAGAAGTCCTTTTCAAAATTATTTGTAGCCTTGGTTCTCATACTTGTATTTAGATCGATGTAGGGTTTTAGCCAGGTGCTTTGAGAGAATCTGATTGCTCTATGAATTTTCCTTAGTTTCAGGCCAAGAGAGAGGTATTGCTTTAAGTTTCGAAAGTGTACAACATAATTCTTTTTGTGAAACAGTGTAGCAAGAAGTTTTTCATGTTTAGACCCAGGTGGGACTTGCCTTTCTGGTGCAAGAGGGAGATCTGAATGAAGGTCATGTAATTCTTCGGGATATTCCAAATCTACTTCTAATATGTAACCTATACTTCCATCATCTGGAACTGATAAAACATCAATTTCGTGGACATTTTCAACCCACTCGAAATCTGAATAAGGCATTGGTTGGCTCATGGCCCACCCATACAAGTTGTTAGCGTCTAGATATGTGAGGTATGACGATTCTAAATCTTCGTTATAATTTTCCTTCATATATTTGTTATTGGCACTAGCGTAGCGGTTCGAACATTGTGATAATCCTCCTCGTATCCCGTTACCAATCATCAGGATCATGTTGTAGTCGCATACAAGTTCGAGTTCAATTTGAGTTGTTTTTAGCATAGCGCTCCAAGCGAGTCCCGGAGCTGTGTAGTACCATGCCGGATCCAACTGGTAAGTCTGCATACAAACGATTCTAAAGTTCTCCATGACGTCTGCTAATTGCAATACATCTGACTGATTGTAGAGTAAGGTATATTCTCTCATGTTTTTTATATTAAATGTGTTCCATACCTTACTTGCGTGTTCATAGTCCTCGTCTTCAATATTAGTCATAGTCATTTTATTGTAGAAATCTTTCTTTTGTGGAAGCTGTGAGTATTCAAATTTTTTAGGGGTGTCCATGAATTTATATGGATAAACACCCTTTTTTAGCAGTAGCTGTAACATTTCACCCGAGTAGAACTTTGATGTGTGTATAAAATGGTGAGGAGAAAGGTTTTTCACTAATGAACCTAAACTACTTGACATGAATTTCATTGAATCTACAAATCTCAAGTCTATGCCTTCTCTTACACGAACAGTATACGAAATGTATCGTTCTTCGTTATTGGGGATTACCTCGATAGTGTTTCCATTAAACCCAAACATTTTAATGAATAGGTGAGTATCATATCCAGCCAAATTGTGAATAAATACTGGGAGAAAATATGGTTTACGAAAATTTAAATTGCATGCATTATGAGCGGGACCTCTAAATTTTCCAGTCAGGTGATCGTGATCCCTAACAAGAGGATCTTGCGTCGTAAAACCTTTGCCACAAATATGACATTGAGTTGCCGTTGATAAAGTTACGAGGTCTACCTCTGACAACTCCATTGGATGAGCAGCTTCTTTCGAATATCGATAACTAATTCTCTTCGACTCATTAATTATGCGTTTTACAAAAACTTGTGCGGCATTTTCACCAAAGTATGTTACAGGTCTTGCGTAATCATTTTCTGACTGGACAACGTAATAAGAAAAACTAATAGCTTCGTGTTTTTGATATATTTTTGTGTATGGTTTCGTAACTTGTCCCTCTTCACCGTTTTTGCACTGCACAGGAGTAAGCATACATTCGAAATCGGCATAAATGACGAATGGTACTTTCATGGTATTGTTGAAGTCCTTAAACTTTATCGTTTCATTTTCCATTGGCATAATAATCTTTAATGATTCATGTCGTTTACAATATTCCCTATGTGTTTTCAATAAATCTTCGGTACCGAAATGCAACAGACACCGCCTACATAAGTGTACTACCGCTCCAACAAGTCTGCTTAGATTGGTAATTAGACAATAATGTGAATTATTTTCATCTTTTAAGTATAGCAAATCAACATGTTGCTCTTTCTCCTCGTCGGTTGTAAGTAGTGGGTATATTATGAACTTTTCATCGTAGCTGTATACATTTATGGAAATACCAGTTCGTTTTTCAAAAATTTTAACATTAGCTAAACTGACAGGAAATTCTATTCCAATCATCGCATTATCAAACTCATGTTCATATTGTTGGTAGTGCTGGATTCGGAAAGGGTGGTTTGTCCGATCTACAGGGTAGATGGCTGCGAGGATTGACCATAGGAAACATTTATGATCGCTGTTTTGGACATTAACTATTGCTTTCTTCTGTTTTAGACAGTTTGGTAAATCTATGTATGAAGATCCTCGTAGTGGTATATAGCGGTTAATCCTCAGTTCTATGTAAAGTATTTTACTCAGTGTCCAACCCGATCCTTTAGCCTGGAACTCTTCCATTTCGGTCAAGATCTTTTTCTCCTTACATTTTAATTCTTCTTCTATATTTGTGGTTGGGTATATGATGACATTTTGATTCTTAAAGTTAATTTCTTGGGTAATTTCTTCATTATTAGATGTTTTTTCATACTCTGCTACAAGTACGGTGTTTATTTTTATGTTATGGCTTTGAACATTTTCGTATACCTTTTCATAAAACTTTGGTCTGGAAAGTTCAAGAAACTGTACAGGGTCTTTTATGGCAGCAGTATTCTCAATAAAATACGTTTTCATCCTACTCTTGAACGCCTTTTCTATCTCTCTTATTTCTAAATTATGTTCATTTTCGGTGATATTTTTGATTGCTGACATAGAAGCATTGTTTATGGAGAGGATAGATGGCCGAAGAGTGTTTATTGCAGAGCTAGGCGAAGCAGCTGCACTATCCAAAGGTGGAAAGAAGCTAGTGGAAGGTACTGCATCGTCAATATGCATTTTCTTTGCAGATGGAATATAAAAGTCATCTCTTGCACGTTTCTTAGCACATTTTTTAAAATGTCGTGATTTGTGGGATAATGTCACTCTTGTTCCACATAATTCACATGGCGTCTGTGGTTCGATAGTAAACACCTGTGTCCCAGGGCACGTTTTTGAGTGGCGTAGTACGTTCTTCTTTAATATAGTTCTTTTGCACTTGTTACAGGTTTCCTTCTCCATTTTACGCAACCAATATTTTCCTGAAAGCAAAGAAAACTTTTATTAAGTTATAACGGTGAAACTTAACGTTATATACTCCAATAAAGGACTTAAACGTTTAATTTAAACTTTTATTGTATTTTTACTTTCAACTTTAATTATAAAATTCTTATAATTACGATTTGCAAATTGGTACAACTGTTTTAATTATAATCACTATAATTTTCAACTTTGCACTACACGTTCAGAGTGTCATCGATAATCATCTCACCACAATAGCTGGTGACTGAATGGTGGAGTATCCAATGACACAATGTATCCAATCTTTTTCTCCTTATATTTTACTCGTCTTACAAATTTTGTTTAATTTTTACTTAAATCAATATAAATTACAAATTTGTATTGCTTTTTAAATCACAGTGACCGTAATTTTTAACTTTAAGATAAGGTTAGAGAATATCGTAGATAATCTTCTTACCACAATGGTTCGAAATAAATGTCAAATCCACCAATAACCACTATTCTATACCTTTTTTTAAGGTAACCCAATAATAAATCAATTAATAACTTCTCTTAATTTTCACTCCAATTAGTACAAATTTCAAATATTTATGGTTGGTTTTATTATTATTTCTATAATTAACACCTCTGAACGAAAATATCAGTGTTGATGACCTTCATACCACGTTGACTGAAGGTTGAATGAAGGAACCCTAAATAACTCCTTGTTTTATAAGTTTTCTTTTATTTGATTTACTACTTTTTTACCTTCTGCTTAAATTAACAGTAAATTATACCTTTAGTCTATTTTACTCTGATACAAGTAGAACTTTCGTTTGGTATAGATTATCTTTATACCCCAAAGGATGAAGACGTAATGACAGAGTCTCCAATGAGTTACTTTTTAAACCTTTTGTTTTACTTAATTTGCAACACTTTAATAAAGTTGTAAAAAAATACAATTTTTGATGTTTTAAAACAAATTTTATTTTAAATTGTATAAATAATTTTTTTTTAATTAATGTAGGGAGAGCAAAGAATTTCACAATCTTTAATTTAATATATCTATCAAACAAAAATTAAAAACCGAATTACACTGGACCTTTTATGACTGTATAGGGTTTGCTATCATTTTACTTAATTTAATCCTATTAGTAGAGGAGGTTTTTTAAAGGGTAAACCCATCTTTTTTAGGGGAGCCCTACACTACAGGCTGACCACCTGTGTGCGAAATGCATTTTTCCGCCTCTCCCTCCAAAAGAAATTCCTATTAAAAATATATTTTCCTTCATATATTTGCTCGAAGCTTTAACACGGACTAGTTAGGGAAAGGTTGTCTTGACTTGAATAGGGGTTCTCGGTAAGTGCTTAACACTAAATTAGAATACAATTTAAATTTTTTGAGAAATTGCCCTATAGGGAATACGCTATTACGGTGCTAAGCATGATAAGATCTAAGCCCGGAACCATGTTAAAGTAAGATGCACGAAAATGGTCCGATGGAAATTTAAACAGCTGTGTCCCCCCTCACCCCCTCTCACCCTGCAATGTTGTCATTTGTGGTTATGTTTCCCATGTGTTATACAGTATAAAACGGTGTTTTAGAATAAATGTGGCAACAATGTATCGACTCTCATCGGACTATTTTCGTGAATCCTACTATAGTTTTTTTATATATTTTGAGGTGTCCAGAAACTAATAACACCGTTAGTTCATTTTCATACACACACATATATATATATATATATATATATATATATATATATATATGCATTTTTCAAGCACAATTAACTATTCAAATTCAACATTTTAACTCTAATAATTTAAAAGAGTTAGTAAAAACAAACAATTTAGGATTTCGAATTTTTAACTTAGCATATTTGGCTACTGAGGAAATCCAAACATGCTGTGTTTAATATATTATTCTTATAGGAAATCAACAAAACCCAGTATCTTGCTTATTCAGTGACACAACCAATTTGGTATGTACATTATTTAAACAGGGTTTATCTTATAATTTTTTTAAAAACCCATAAAGCAGCAAAACTATTCAAATGAGATTTTAGGGGAAAAAGTTTTAATTTCATAAAATTTTGTGTTTACCTCTACCAATGAGGGATTAATCTACATTTTCTAACAACGCCATATGGCAGCTCATGCTTAATGCTCATTCCCATGGTGTTGTTATGGGGAAAGTAATAAATCTGAAATTCCATTTGAGATTTGTTGAGTAAGCAGGTGTGCTGCAACGGGATATTAAGATATCTAGCTATCGTGGAATTAAAATTTAATTCCACGATAGTATTCCATGATAGCACCGTAATAGCATTTATTGCACCCAGCATTGCAGCAGCCCTAAGTTGCTAGATATTATAGAAAATATTGGGTAGTTACATTCTAGTAAAGGTACATAGCAAATAGTTTTAATCTCTAGAATTTCTTTTATTCTTCATTTGATATATGATGGGGAATGATTATGTAGGTAATTTTCGGCCACCATATGCTTTTTGTAGCCAAATATAAATATATCATAATTATCAGGTTATTACAATAAATTTGTGAGGTAACTGATGATAATGATAGATAATAACTTGTAGAATTTCCTTATGGAAAACAAAATGGGAAACGTTTTTATTCTCCCCATCACAAGATCGCGCCACAATCATCCTACACTTATCACTCATTCATACTTGGTTTAAATTACCTATATTGTTAGGTCACCATTTCAATTAAGTCTCTCTTTCTAAAGGAATGTTACAAATTTAAAGTGGTTTTAGTTAAAATGGTTCAAATAAATTAAAAAATGTTTGTAAAAAAACTCCAAAAATAATTTTGATCGTTTGGATTCCCCATGAAACCCCGTTCCCCAGGTCTTTGATCATTCTGAATGATTAACTCTACTTTAACCTAAAGTACTCTAACTTACACCTCCATATTAATTTAATCGAAATCAAAGGTTTCTTTAAAAGGGTAAACTATATATATTATGCATTAAAATGAGGTTTTGGTTACAAGGGCCTCAAAATCAAATAGTATTGTAACAGTGAGTTTTCTGTAATTAAATTTATAAAAAAACGAAATATAAAGTTTTGCCATTTTCTTATTACTTTTAGTCACCTCTTCCCTTGACAAAGGAATGTGCAGCCAAATGTTTGATTTTTTCGATTGTTGTTAAGATATATATTTACCATTTTTCTGAAGAAAAAAAAAACTTAACGCAATAGCGTAACGTGTTTGGTTGTCAAGAATCAATGAGGTTACCAATTTACGTAAGAGTAAACATGTCAATACCTATCATATGCGTTCAATTAATATCTCTACTTAGCACAATTTATTACATTAATAAAACTGACTAGTCCCAGACAGGTGATTTTGAGTCAGTCAGAAGTCATACTCGGATAGGGCAATGAGGGATCTTAATTAGGGCATGGACTTATTTTGTTTTCATATAATAATAATTTCTTAGTTTATTATTTCAATTTGTCAGTATAAAAACTCCTGAGTTAAATTTTTTTAAGGTTTCATAGGTTTAAGCTTAATACTTATTAAAAATAAATTTTATGACTAAGGGCTATAACATTATACTATACACTAATACTCTTTGGATGAATATAAAGCGGATTTTCCAAATGATACAAAACCATTATCTTTAGTTATGGCGCTAAAATTAAACTAAATGTTCAATTATAAATACGGTATATATATTTTTTTTGTTGCAATTTGTTAATGGTTAAAATATTTATTAACACATATAAAGACATATTTTGTGTTTCTTAAATAAATAAGCAACACAAAAAAATAGATAGAGATGTACTTTACTATATATTGGTAGAAAATAAATTAGTAAAACAGACATTTGCACAAGTCATTAAAATTGTTGTTAAGTTGGTTGTCGTATTTAACTTGTATTGAATTATCAATACCTCTATGAGCAAAGTAATATCATATGTATGCATGCATACTTATATAAATAACTCTGAAACTGTTATCTTCAAACTAAACAATAACTTAGTTATATAGCACTCTATAAAAGGAAACAGTTTAATATGTTGTCATGTTGAATAGATATTCTAAATACTTATCATAAGTCTAAAGGGGTTATAAGTGTCATCAAAGATCTCTGTCCCTCAGATTTTATTGATATCACCAACAGAGAGATCTAAAACTATTAAAATTCTACCTTAAAAAACACTTGTCTTCTATAACACAATTAATTATATATTTTCTAAGTACATAAAATTCGAGGTAATATTTTTATTCGGGTTAGTAACTTAATAGCTGTGATATCAGGAACATAGATCTTTGATGATACGAAAAAAATAAAAATAATGTTGAAAACATCTGACTGAACGGTCAAAGTGTGCACTTCGTGTTCCAATATAATTATATATAGTTTTTAAACGATTTAGTTCGTCACTAAATTAATATATTACACGGTAATAGATATAGTTTAAAAGAGTTTGGTAAATCAACCTGATTGAGTAAAACACCAAATCGTTTGAGAGCACTCGGTTTTGTTAATAAGCTTTAAGTATATTTTATTTTGGAACAGTATTAACTATTAATACAAAATAATTTTTTATTAGTATCAGGACTACCAAGCTTTGCTAGTAGGTTATTTAGCAATTTTGCATAAAATTACCAACCTTCTCAACTCTTGTGGATGAAAATTTAGAATAACAAAATTTTAATCGGTGCCTTCAAAAATATGTGATACCGCCTGGAGACATGTATGTCGTGTGGACTTTTCTATTGACTCGTCAGGAGTATTTTAATCTTGAGGTTACGTACCCAGTAACTTTGAGTTATTATTATTATTATTTAAGACTTAATTCACGGACCATATAAGGTATATTTATTTGTGATAAAACGAAACACTTACGAAAATTGTTTAAGACAAGTTTTTAAAGTACGGTATTATGGTTTTAAATTTACATTATGTGTAAGGTACAAATATACAAAACAATGAAAAACATAAAAAGGTCTTAATGAAACGTACAGTGGACACTAACCTAATATTAACAAAACATTGTCAAAATGGGTGAGAAGAAAATCATGATTGTGAACATTAATCTCTGTAGACCGATGAAGGAGATAAAAAAAATAAATAATAAAAAGTAATAAGCATCTAATAATAAATATTTGAAGTGTTTTTAAGGTAATAAAGTATGGATATAACTTCAAAAATTTCATATTCCACTATTATTCAATATTTAGTCCAGTGAAATAAACATAAACAGTATAAATGTAAAGTGATAGATAGCTTGGATAATAATTTTACTAATTATTTCTTTGTCCTTATAACATGCGAAGAAAAAACCTGTCTGTGATTGTTTTCCTCGAATCATCACGCCTTTTAGTTTTCATTTCTATCGTATTTAATATATATGTCTCATTTCAAAACTGGTTTAAATCTTTGCAAAAATATTACAAACAATTTATTTAATTTTATTTAAATAATATTTATTATTTTATTGTAATTCTTCAAAATATTATGAGGTTTGCTAGATAAAAGATTAAGATTAATAAAAGTCAGTAATTTTTCGGTCTTACATCGTCAGCTTTGTAAAGTTACTATTTTAGTTTAGTTTTATAATGTATGGAATAAGTTAAATAGGCTCTGGTAGGCTCAAATCAATCTTTATATATTGTTTTTCCATTAAAGCCATCTTCGTATCAAAGCACGACCATTTAGCTATTGGTTCTATGAGTTAAACCAAAGCTAGTGAATTTACAAACATAATTTTTATTTAGTTATATCAATAAGCAAGAGAAAATACAGAGTGGAGTTGATTTCCCAACAAAATGTACATGGGGTATTATTTTTTGTTTTCTCTATTGCCAGTTAAGACTTCCGGTCTACCTGAGCCCGAACGACATTACCGAATGCTGCCTCGCGACCGTAGACCTAGGCAAGTTTGATGGCTGCAGAGGTTTACGGGAATCGTGTTTTAAAATTAACTAATTATGATAGAGATTGCAATGCAGATGCAAGGTTTTTTAGAATCCTGTTATCTTCTGCTAAATGCAGCCTAGAGCTATAAATAATGCGTCATATTAAAAATAATAACGGTACTAAATTTTGTAAGTTACACTTTGGTAATCTCACTTTGGTAGTTTCATAAAAACTAATCGAAAACTTGAGTTAAAACTTGAGAAAAACAGATGATTTTAGCCAGTTATAGTTGAAATTAGAAATTTTATTTAAAAATTCTAAAAACAGAGCCGACGAGATTTGTCTTTTTAATTTTATAAAAAGTTAAGAGCCAATTTCTATCTTCATTGGTTAGTTTTAAAACACGATACTAGTAAACCTCTGCATCTATAAAACTTGCCACTAGAGAAAAACAGATGGTTTTAGACAGTTATAACTGAAATTAGAAATTTTATTTAAAAATTCTAAAACCAGAAAAGACGAGACCCGTCTCGTACCACTTTTAGAAAAAGTTAAGTGTCAATCTCTATGTTAATTGGTTAGTTTTAAAACACGATTCCCGTAAATCTCTGCATCCATAAAACTCGCCTATCGGTATTAGGTAGACCGGGGCCTTAAGCTAAGTTGAAAATTTAAAATATTTAATCATCTGTTTTTAAAAACTCTTGAAAATTACTACAGATATTCTACATATTTAAAAATTATAGTAAAAAATGTTTAACCTTATTGCTGGTTTTTTATATCCTACAAAACAATAATTCTATTACGTTGGTTCTTTAGCTCATGAAAATTACCTGGATATAACCTGCTCCTTTATACAAAACATCCTAAAAATCTTAGACCCCTTTCTAGTTTTATATATGTAAAGTGGATTATTGTTTTTTTAGTTTCTGGGTACCTCATGTCGCTGGATCTCAAGGATGAGATATGGAGTTGAAAAAATAAATTGTTTAGTTACCTCATATCAATCACCCCAAAGCTTATGTCCACAGTGCGATCTAGGATGCAGTGTATTTTTGCAACATCATCAATATTTAGTAAAAATTGATCCATTAGACGTTGTCACCTGTTGACATCAAATATACACAGATAATCACTATTACACACGGTACATAAACCATCGTTAAGACAGCACAAAGTTATTACCAACTTCCACGTTCGAACACCACATTGCGAATGAGGATTAAAAGAAGAGAAAGAAAGAAGAAGAAGACATGTATCATGACTCAGCAGATTTAACTGAATAACCGGTTGATGACGTCATCACTGTTTCCTTGATTTGGTTTTCCTCATTGCTTGTACATACTATATGTAATGACACTATTCTCAATCTTGAAGATTGTATAATAAAGAATCTCTCTCTCTCTCTCTCTCTCTCTCTCTCTCTCTCTCTCTCTCTCTCCTCTCTCTCTCTCTCTCTCTCTCTCTCTCTCTCTCTCTCTCTCTCTCTCTCTCTCTCTCTCTCTCTTTCGTTCTCTCTATGACACCATTTAACACATCTCAAATGTTTTCTTTGTTATTGTGAACCCACATAGGATCAAATAAAAGTGAAACGACGATTTATACCAGATTAACCCCGTAAACATAGAGCGTTGCAAATAATAATAATAACTGCTAACAATAAATAATAAATAAATGGTGCCAAACTGCTCCTGCAGCTGTTTGTAATAGCGAAAAGTCGAACTCTTGCCGTATGCCGCATATGTTAAATAAATAAATAATTACTTGTGACCTAAAGAAATATCAGAAAATAACTCATTATGCATTTGAAAACTCATACACACAACGATAAAATACAGTTGAACGAGTAATTTATTTATTTATTCATCTCCACGGCATACACCATTTTACAAAAACAATACAGTAGAATTTACAACCAGACTAGGGAATCTGACAATAAATTAACACACCATTGACTAATTGCATGCTACATGCTTGGCAACAGAATCAATAAAGCATAACAGACCCAAACAACAATACAATAAATCCAATCTAAAAATTTACATTTTTAATACTAGACCATGGTCCATTGAAAATGGTGTATACCGTTTATGTGCAAAATAAATAAATAAAATAAATAAAAAATTAGCGTGCTTTCATCGCACGGTGTCAGAAAAAAATCCAGCATATTTGGAGATACATAATAAAGTAAACAATTTACATAAACATATGTCCTAAAGCTTTGTATAGCCACTTGCCGCCATTTGTTCTTTGTTGTTACATCCTTTTAAACATTTTATCATTGGTTAGATAATTAATTTTGTCAACGTTTTTGTCTCTTTTAAGATTTTGATTTAATTTTCCAGTTTTAAGATATTTGAATCCAAAATTTAAAATGGCCTCCAATTTGAATTATTGACACATCGGAAAAATTATTTTTTACTAAAAATAAGCATTACAGTGATAAAAGGTAATGCCAAATATGCACTTAATACAATGATCAGTTACGGAAATAAAAATGACTAGTGGCTTGTAGGGGCAAACGCCCCTAAAAATCAGAATAGTGATGTCTCCAAAAATAAGTTTCAATTTATTATCTGCTTGCAATATTACTGTATTTTTTTCAAGCTGTAATGTGAATTTTTGCGTTTGGGGTTTCTTATAAAATATTTCCTAATCTTGACGAAACTCTTTGGCGTTATCAAATCAGTTATTTACCAATAGATTACCCCTATATTAAAATACATTAGTCTATTTTGTGAAAAAAGAAAATGTTATTGCACTATTATGGACGCGGTAAATATACTTTTAACCTTAAACATGTTCATGATGTAACTCAAGTAAATAAAATCGTTCAATAAAACATAAACCCATTAATACTGTACACTCCTTCACCCTGAACCCCTGTGCCCCCCCCCCCTCACCCCATTCCCTCACACTCGCAGTGGCCTCATCCCTCCCCCTTTCCCCTCTCCCCTCTCCTGAACCGTGTTTCCTGTACCCCCTATGATTCCAGGGCCCGAGTAACCCCCATGCCCCCGTACCCCCTTGCCTCCTCATGCTCCTGTGCTCCCCATTCTCCCGTGCGCACATGCCCACAGTTCTTACCCGTGGCCCTTGTGTGCCCTCTTTGTTCATCATTCCTCCCCAATGCCCCCTATTCCCAACCACCTTCCGAGCCACCGACGTCTCTAGTACCCCTTGTGCCCCCATTCCCAAACCCCCGTGCCCCCATGTCCAACATCCCCCCCCCCCCAATCAAAGTGCCCCGACACAATCCTCGTGCCCCCATGCCTCCGCACCCACGGTACTCCTGTCCCCACATGCCTCATTCCTACCCTTCCTCCCCATGTTCCCCATGCCCTCTGTGTTCCCCAAGCCTCCCCAGTGCTCCAATGCCCATCTGCCCCCCCCCCCCCGTTCCTCGTGCCACCGACGCCCCTAGTGCCAATTGTGCCTTCCCAGCCCCGCGCCGCCACGTGGCCCCAGGCCCCCTATGTTTCCGTGCCCCCATGACCGACGTTTATCCCCGTGGCCCCAGTGCCCCCCATGCCATTAACGCCTTTTGCCATCCACGCCCCTAGTGCTCGTTGTGCCCCCACACCCTCCGCCACCACATGCCTCAGTTCATTCCCATACCTCCCCAGAGTGCCCCGTATGCCTCCGCACCCCATACATACATACATACATACATACATACATCCCGCGTCGCCCCGTAGACCGCAGACGGCATGGGACCAGTCTTGAAATTCAGTCCATCCCCAGATTGCCATAAGGAGGGGAATAGGTCATGAAGATGTTAAGAAGTAGACTAATGGGGTGTTGACAAGATTAGCCCACTCAATCAAAATTCATCCAGAGAGTAAAGACATCTGTCCATAAGAAATACTTTGAGTTTAGACAAAAATTTATTTAAATTCTGAATTTCTTTTAGAGACTTCGGGAGCTTAGAATAGAATCTAATTCCCTGATAGCTTGGTTTCTGTTCAAATATCTTTAAATTGTGACGCACTGAGGCTCTGGTATCTTTAAATCTAGTGTTGTGATTATGCACAACAGGATAAGACAATATCTGTGATCTTGGCTAGTTTTATTGATTCAAAAATAAACAGGGCAGGAAGTTAATATCTTCAGTTGTCTGAAGGTCTCGCCACAATCGTCTTCTCGCCACAATTGTCTCTACATCTCAAGCCTAATATGTATCGAATGGCTCTCTTTTGAAGTTTAAAGATGATTTCAAGGTTTTGTTTGGAAGAAGCACCCCAAAGGATACCCATAGGATACCCATACCCTCCATGCTCCTGTGCCATCATGCTGGCCGTTCCTCCGTGTGAACCTATGTTCCTTATGACTAGAAAGTGCTCCTCATGTCCCCCTGTCTCCAGTGCCACCGACACCCTTCGGGCCCCCATATCCCCGAACCCCCTGTGCTCCCAACGGTCCCGTGCTGCCATCCCCACCGTCCCTCCCCGTACCTTTGTGCCATCCTGTGCCCCCAGCTCTGCCCCATGTCTCCCCCATGCCCCCTTGCCTCAATGCCACCAACGACCCTCGTACTTTGATTTTAGTCTATTTTGTCTTTTCGTCAATGAAGTATAACACTATTACATGAAAAGCTCCCCATCTTTATGGATTTCAGGCGTTTATTGTTTCCCTAAGATCTGCGTAAAGAAAAGAGCAGAGAATTGATAAAACCAAAACAAAATATTCCTCATACGGAGTACGGAGGTTATCCAATGTTAGTAGTTCATATATAATGATTTCTGTCGAAAATAATCAAACACTCAACAAAAAGATTTAACTCTTCAACTCTAACTACTATATTGTAAGTCAATATATAAAGCAGTAACGTAATAACTAAACTTCATTCACTGAGTAAAGACAACCATCATTATCATATCAACCAAGCCACGTCCAAGCCAATTTTAACTTTGGAATATTCAGCATAAATATCCCAGCATAAATACATCATTCGACTCCTGTTTTCTTAATGACATAAATGGGGTCAGGAAAATGAAATCTGTGGATTCGTAATCCGATCATGACTATTAGTGTTTATCTTTTTTATAGTGCATTGCCAATTTTAAAAAGTTATAACCATATGGTTATCTTAACTCAAAAATATCTGCTCCATAACCAGCTGAGTTTATGATAAAACACTGGGACATCTACTTATTCAAATGTGTAGATCTAAAAATCGTCTTCCCTTTGATTATTATTGGAGCTTCAAGGTCCAATGGTGCGAAGTCTAGGTAATTTTTTATAATTCTGGTATTTTTCCTTGCGTCCTTGGCCCTCAAGCTTTAAAATGAGACATCATACGTTACCCTATCTTTCTTCTAACTCGAGATATTTCGTGGGGACCGATTTGCTTACGGATACTAGAGATCGCCTCCTGATCGAAATTCGGTCAAAATTTCAGCTGATCTGGACCCAAGAAGTTAAAAACATTTTAGAACTAAAACATCTGTTTTCGTCCTAATTTTCTAGCAGTTGTTTTTACAACAGCTGTCTAATGATTCATTAAATTCTCCTTTCTCCATAAGATAAACATGTAACAAGTTTTTACACTAAACAAAATTTAAATAATTATATAAGCGTTAACATGATGATATTTCTCATCAAAATTCCAAGTCACACAGAAAGGAACTTTTTTTAGCAATTATGTGGTTTCTCGCATTATGCTCCACAATAATTTGGAAAATTCGGTGCCCCCTAGGACTTAGAGGAAAAATACAACAAAAACGTTACCTTTTTCAGAATCAGTTGCTGAAGGTTCACGAGAAACCATTAAAAATATTTTTCCGTTATAGTAATAGAAGCTGATAAAAAAATAAGTCATTATTGTGAGGAAAACAATAATTTTATTGACGTTTTGCTCACTTTTTAGCAATTACGAAATCGAGTACTTCGAATACACAGTATCGCTGTCTCAGTCTCAGAGTGTGTCTCGTCGAGTGAACTTCATGGTAGCGCTGCAGCGCTCTTTTACTAGGTTTTGAATCAGCTTTTTTACACCAATGTTTTGCATGTCTTCCATGAATATTCTCTTGATTCTGTGATTTTTTAGTGTTGAGCATCTTGGATATATCACTTTAGTTTTGTATTTCTATTTATAATTCATGTTATGTTGTTATTATAATGTACACATTGATGTAAATGGTGCTGACCGTTGGTTAATAAATAAATAAATAAATAAATAAACCAATCAAGTTTTTTACACCAAACCATAATTAGGCTAAACTAAATATTTACTTTTATTGTTTTTATGATTATATTTTTTACCAAGTTTCCAAATCACCCCGAAAAGAATTTTTTTTTTTGTATTTTTGGTTTCTCACATTATACTCTGAAATTCAAACAAGTCTTTAGGACCGCGAGGAGTTTAATGCAAAATATTGCAAAAGTGCAACTAAACTTACCAATAGTGCTGCTGACTATTAAACATTAACATTAATTATTCGTAACCATAATTGTTGGAAATATACTATACAATATTTCTAAAATAACTAAAGAATTAGCATAAATTAAAAAGTATTATTTAAACTTCTTTATTTTATCACAATACTAAATCTAACTCTTGTATGTACCTTTTTAAACACTGGTTGTCAAGAAAGAAACTATACTACATGACAACAGTCATAGTAACAATTACTTATCAACGAGGTGGCCCGTGCGCAAATTGCGCATTTTATGATTCTGTATGAGTGAAACTCACCTACAGTACGTGAATGATGATTGTGAAGTGACAGATATCTATTTTTGTTTACGATCTGGCTTTTAAAATTCATCTGAAGGTAATCAGCTGTTAAATTACAATTCACATTATAGAACGTGCAATAAAAGTTGGTCAACATTTTAAAGCGCCCTCTAGAAATAAATGAAAGGCGAGGGGGGCGAATTCCGAAACAGTATGACCTTTTTAATTACGATTCGTCACTGCGGTATATCCTAAGCTTTAAAATGACACCTCAATCTTAAATATTGGTTCAGTAGGTCGAGAGGAAAAGGGACGTAACAGACGAAACCCTTATAGAAATAAGAAGATAGATAGATAGTTATTAATGTTAAACATTTTAATTTATTGCTTTTAATAGCTACTCAATTAAAAATGCGTTTTTGGGCAGTATCAATTTTTAAAACCATTTCATTCAACGTTTAATAATAAAAAACTAGTTTATAAACTTCGCACAACAAGAAGTTTAAGGAAAAATACTGCAAAAGTGCTACTATATTCAGAATATAAAAATAAAAGTTCATAAGTGGCGGTTTAAATCATCTCTTTCCGTTTTATTATCATAAGCTACTTTACAAATAAGCCATTATTATTATGAGAACGATAATTTTGTTATTTTTTTGCTCACATTACAGCAACTACGGCCTACGAATAATAAAAGTCTAGTACCCCGTTCGCACAACATCGCTGTCTCAGTCTCAGTGTGACTCTTGTCGAATGTAGATCTCAGCGCTGGTATACTTTTCTAGGGTTTAGACTAATTTTAAGTTCACACTAAAATAAATAAATATTTGCTCCTAAGCGTTGTCATTGCTTTCCTCATCTAGTTTCCAAATGGCACTGAAACAAAAATATCTTTTGGTTCATTTGTGTCTTTTCACATTATGCTCTGAAATTCGTACAAGACCTGGGGATAACAAGAATTTTGAGCAAAAACTGCAAAATGCTAATATTTACGAAAAACATGGTTTCTCCATGTCAAAACAACAGATTGGTGGAGCGTGGGTCAGCTCTCAATCAATCAGAGCAAAGGTCTCTTTGGGAGGGGATGTCCATCATCTTGTCCAGGAGGACCTCTTTTGTCAAAAGAGGTGTGACTTACTTAGTTTCAACCAATCAGAGAAGAGGGTCTGAGTCACGTGATCAGCTTTCGACCAATCAGAACACAGGTCTCTTTGGGCGAGGATGTCCGCCATCTTGTCTAGGGGGCGTGGCCTATTCAGTTTCAACCAATCAGAGAAGAGGATCTGGGTCACGTGACCAGCTTTCGACCAATCAGAGCACAGGCTCCCGGGGCGGCGCACAATCGGCGCTTATCATCTACTTACTCGAATTTTGAGGATTTTTTCTTTGGTCTTTATAAAAGCCTTGTCAACTCGTGCGCTGAAAATATGGCGATGGACTTAAACTCCGTCAATGATCGGACAGTAAGATCCAAAATATTGTGACAGTAAATATATTAAAAGTCATTAAAGTATAATGCACGCACGTGTAAAGTTAGACCAATATTTGCTTACAAGACCAAATATATGTCAACTAATTAATAGTAGATATCTAAAATTGTTATTGTAACTTAATTTCATTTAGTATTAAGTATAAATCTTTAGCTCCCTGTAAAATTATGGTGATAATTGTACCATTGGAAATAAATAGACGAACACAAAGTTGTGTGAGATATTAAACTTCCTATATACTTAGAACGGATCGATAGCTTTGTTAAACCACTGCGAGGTTTTTTTTTTATACAAGTGATCAGATGATTGATGTAACTCAATTTGGGAATGATTGCGTCGATTATGCGAGAGGCAAAATGTTATGATTAAGTGGGAATCAATGTGAATCACAAATGCCTCCATTTGTGACTAACCGTGAATTTATGGAATTTTTTGACATATAAAATTTATTTGATCATCTCTTCCAGACGAAAAAAATTACAGTTCAGTCGATATACAAGGAACTATGAACAGAAAACAGCGCACAGTTAGTAATTAACAAACCCACGTTTTATAATTGTTTGTTATGAAAACAATCGGTTTTCTATTAAGATCTTAGTTAGTACAGCTGGATAAGAAGGCAAAATATAATTAACACTGAAGTAATTATAACCTTTAATAGCTACTGAACACTATGCAATACAAGAAATCAGTCAGAACTTAAGATTTAACGTGTATTTTACAATTTATTATCATCCTATGTATTTATGCTCTAAATGGGATAAAATAGCGTCCATATTAATTACGCTTCAAATGAAGCTCTTTTATAAACCCTCTCGTAATACGAGTACATCCATTGTTTACCAGACGTTCCCCTTTATCTACAAACATAATGATTCCATTAGCGAACAGCCTGCGCTTATCATGTTCAAACTCAAAATTAATTATTTACAGTGTTATTGGCCCCAAATGATTTTTAAAAGCACAATACGATATTTACAATGAGAGATATTTTGCAAGCTATTTACACAAACTTCATTTTTCTTAAATCTGCCAGTCAAAGTAGATATGTAAATATAAATAATTATTTCTTTACGGAAAATCGTACGCGACCCTATGTTTATATAAAAAAACGATCTGGATAGTAAAGCTCTTGTAAATAACTAAAATACTTAAAACACATTTTAAAAGTTTTCATAGCAGTTTTTTATATTTATTTTGTGCGTGTATTTAAGCCAGTGGCATTGTGTAAAGACTTGACAAGGAACGGTCCCAACTCCAGTATTGTTGCTATCTAACATTGTCCAGTTGTTAAAAAAAAATCATCATAAACTAATAGCCCAATGACAAATGGCAACTGGGCCCGGCATCTAACCCTTTAAAAGCCACAAACTTTCCTCAGAATCGAACAGGCAACCTTTGGATTCAAAAGCGAGCACTATAACCACTCAACTACATAGCTGTAGCTTTTATCTTGCAAACAGGATTGATTAGGACGTGACGTGATGAATATGAGAAACAATTTGACAGGATTTTTTTTATTTTCTGTTGATAACACGTAAAATATACGACATGACTGATAGTCTGGACTGTATGATGTTGCTGGTGTTAATTAAAGCATTGGCGCTCGGTCCAAATCGAAGTAGCGATTTGTATTATCACCGGAAGTTCCGGCGCTCAATCAACCGTTGAACGATCGTTGTTCCATACAGCTCAAAGCGGAAACGGATAAATTGGAAAGGTTTATAGTGTTTGCCTCCCATCCAACAATTCGCTTGCTTTTATGTTGAACTAAATTGTGATATAAAGAAACTATTTGACCCAATGTTTGTTTGTTTACTAGGCTTTTATAATTTAAAATCGGTGTAGCTATAGTTTGTAGCCGTTATAAAACAAAAGAGAGAAGACAATACTGCGCCACAACAAAGTTGGAGAAGAAGCAAAACCGTAAAACAAAGAATGTATACACAACGAATGTATGCATAAACGTTATTTTGTAGTTACCGTACTTTCAGTAAAAATCTCTGGGTATATTTCGATTGTTTTCAAAACCGTTAAAAATGGATATACACTACAATATAACTTCAATACAACGGTTATAAAACCGATACAGTGGACCAAACTTGAATTAAATTAAATTTAGAATATTCTTAGAAATTGTTATCAATAAGGGAGAATCCACTATTATCAGTAATGTGAAAAATCCTCTCACAACACCCTAAAAATTGGCACCCTAAAAGGGGAAATTTTTCCAGTTTTTTTTTTTAACCCCATCTATCATAGCAATAATTTTAAAATGAAATCAAATCTCGATAACTTTAAATTCACTGAACCATGATGTTTCCTTAAGTTACCGTACGTATCGTTTGACCTAGGAAAATAGTTCGAGTACAGAGGTGATAATATTTGTTATATTCGACTTTTAGACGTGAAATACAGTTCAGTATTGTAGCAGAGGGAGATGTACCGGACTCGTCACCTACTCGTTACGCCCTGTGTACCGTGGTTTCGACTTTAAGAGAGACATGATGAAAAAACTTCGATTTATATAGAGGTAAAATTCAACTTGCGGAGGCCCTGTGAAGAGAAAATTCAAATTCATCACTGAATTTTAAGTAATGGAGATAAAATGTGTATCTCTTCTGCAAACCGAGTTAAAATTAACCATAATTTTTAATTATTTAATTATTTATTTACTTATTAATTATTTATTTTACTTATATTTAATTTATTAAATTTAATTATTTACTCGTATAACTTATATTTAGTAGAGTTATGTATAGTTTTTTTCGCATTGCACGCCATTAGACAGCACGTTTTTCGAAAGGGATTGAAAATAACTCAAAATACCAAATATTTTACACTAGGTTCCTGTCAAGCGAGAGTTTACTGGTAATAAAAAAACTATTGCTATTGTTGGGGAATTCGGAAAATATAAAATTTAAATGTAGATAAGCGCTGGATGGCAACCGACTACTGATGGGGCCCGCCCGCATCCCCGGCCGGCCGCGTGCGTTATCTGTTATCTGTCATCTCCGTTTACCGTTGATTCCGACCGTGGCAAATCGACGTTTGAATATTTATCGCTGGGAATTCCGGTTTTAATCAACTGATAAACGAGGTTTCACCCCGGCGCCGCTCAAAGCGCAGAGGATGTAATTTCCTGATGTCACGCGGTTTATTGTGTTTTTACCTGACTTTAATTAACTTTTGTATGAATAGTTTCATGTTTAAAATTATTTATTTTTTAGATAAATTTAATCAAATTGAACTAAAAATATGTTGATATCAACAGTGGAACCAAAACTTACGTCACAACTAGTTTAAACTAAACAGTTTATTGTAAATTGATGATTGTTTTCCTTTTATTTTACATGAAGATGAATAATTTTATGTTTTGAAGATGAATGAGTATTATGGAAATTTAGTTTCGCAATTGGCAATTTATCATCGCAAAATCAACTACAACATCTAACTGAAAGGAAAACAAAAGGTAAAAATCCATTGTTTGACCACGATTTAGAAACAAATCATGCACTCGAATAGTCCTCAGAACAAAGAATGGAAAAGTAATAAAAGCAAATATACTCTTCTCCGACATTGAAAAGTTTACGCATCACGGGATCCAATAAGTGTGGGAGAGCGAAGGGACCAGAGTATGCGAGTAACATTGCGAGCGTACGATTCCTGAGGTTGGCATTTCTCTTTTATACATCTGCACACAGCCAAAAATATTCAGAAGTATTGGGTATTTCGTGTTAGTACTTAGTCAAAAAACAGGAAGGCGAGTATCTACATGAAGTTACAAGTAAAAAGTGCGCAAAACAAATTGTATGTTTGTTCGTGTCGTGTTATGTGGGTTTTTTTATTTTGTACTTTTTAAATGTGTGACGACAGACATTTTGGACTTTCTCTTGGAATTTCTCGAAATTTAACTCGTTTTTAAAAGGAAACGGTAGTTTTCTGAAACCTGTGGGATGAATCCAAACCTGAAGGCCTGTGGGATTAATTTAAAGCTGACAAAGGACAGACGTAAATTAACCTGTTTTCAATTTATTACTTTTGCTGAGAAGATATGTATCAAAGATCGTATTAATTGTCCATAACATGTAATGCAAATAACCTGCTCCAAAGGTAATTTTTTCAAAATAAAAAATAATTTATTAAAATAACACAATCAATATTGCTCTGCTCGAACTGTAAATCAGCTTGTGACGGTAATCAGCGGGTGATAGCGACTTATCTCGAAGCTTCACTAGCTCGTCACCAGCCTAAGCCACAGAGTGGGGTATGCCGTATCAGTAAAGCGCCCAATTTAACTAAAAGGTTTGGCGCAATAAAATTAGACCGGGAAACTGTCGTAAGCCTCCAAACTACTCCGCAGGTGTTCGGGTTAAACCTTTGTGTCTTTCGGATTGCGCCATTCAGACGCAATTTATCGGCTATAAACGTTTCTGTGGCGTTGCAATTTACAATTTCACACCAATTAGACTTTCTACTTAGAGTTTTGTCTGTATGCCAGTCTTTATTTGTACTGAAAAAGTACTACATAATTAGTAATTGACCTGAAGAATAAATAATTTTTTTTTTAAATTTAACTAGTCCTTATGATAGCTTGAATTAATGAAATTACAGTAAATATTTTATCTTTTTTTGCATTTGAAAAAGCAATTTAACATCACAGAGTCTGTTGTACAATTTACATGCATTTTAAAACAATTTAAAACATTATCCATGAATATGTTATAACATTAGAAACAATAGTAAGTTATTCGAAAGGTGGAAAATAGCATGACAATGTTAGAAAATCCTATAAAAAATCAATAGTGTAAAATTTTTATTAGAGCAATTTTTTTGCAATTTTTGTGTTTTTTAGCCTGCTCATATTTTTTAGCATGTGCAGCGTTGATACATGACTTTTAAGACAAAGCAGTAACATCAATTTTTTGAATGACAATATAACGAACATCTGCACTTTTATTTTATGAATTAGGAGAACAAAATTCAAACTAATCAACCAAATGTTATCTATTTTGTGAATTTTATAAAATAAAAGTATCTAGCTAGTTATTCCTGTGCAATCCAAATCTCCCACTTCGAGTTGCATATCTTAATTTAACTCAAATTGTGACGCTAAAATAATTACTAATTACAAAAGGCGGTTTATGGTCGCAAGTTAATCTTACTTTCACAGTAAAGCATCACAATAGCATTGATAATGAAATGTTTACAAAAACATAAATCTCTGAAAGTGAAAGTAACCGAACAAACACGTGATAAGAGCTATTGGACATCAAAGAAGACGGATGGCAGGAGAGACACTAGTAAATGAAATGTATGACACCGTATAGGGGACCGGGATGGTGAGAGCGGCGGCGGCCGTCGTGACTGTTAGAGGCGAGTTATGGTGAGAAAAAGGGGTCAGAGGCTGTTTAGAAGAGGGGAACAATTTTTAGTTAATAAATGCCTAAATTAAGATAGCAACTAGCTTTTGGTTGTTATATCTTTTTTCATTACTCTACACACGAAAGTACACTTTCTAAACGTAAAATGAGCTATGAAAGTAGGGTTATTCCCGCTACTGCACGGCAAAATTACAAAACGTTTACTTTCTGTGCTTAAAGTAACCGTTATGGGATTTTGCGGTGCAGTCCGATCAGCTGTTGCATTAGGCCGATCAGCTGTTGCACAACGCTTAGTTTCGGTGCTTGTGTACCACGACATAAACACGGAAACTCAGCGTTATGAGTTCGGTTTTTTTCTTGATACTAAGTTGAACAAACAAAAATATTCATGCTGTTTACAAGTTTTATACGATATCGTAATGAAAAATATTGTTCAATACTCGTCTCAAAAGTGCCATTACGGGGCTCGATACTAGTAATGAAAACTACTATTACAGAACAGTAAGAAGATATAACAGGTATTTCGAGGAAACCGATCATCTACAATGTTTGATACAGTATGCTGAAATGCAAAATAACTGACAAACACATTATTGAAGTCCTATAAAAAAGAATGACTTATCCTGTGTTAACAACTTAGGCCTACTAGGCCTTAAAACAAACTGCCATAAATAACTATAGCTAATAACATTATGATCTCATAGTAATACCTAGGGGTAATAAACTCACGAGAGCAAAGTAAAACATTAATATTTTTATCACTTTCCAAAAGAATTATTAAATCCATGGACTTCTAAAAAATTACGCAGTGTCATTAAATTCAATTTCTGCTATACCACGTAAATTGCATTATGCAAATTTCCGTCCTCCTATGTACTGTTGTGGCAAACCTCTTTTTCTGTTGATACGATCCATGCACAAATCTGCAGCAAACGCCAACGTGGCAAATCAAAGCAAATATGCTGCCAATCTCTAAAAAAATGACAGATCTTTATAGTGTCACGGTCAAGTGTCTTTGTGTCCAGCGCTATGTGAGTGTGTAAGCTTCACCGTACCGAGTGAGTGTGAGTGTGTGGTGAGAGTGCATGTAAGTGTGTGTGTGTGTCTGGCAGCGTAAGTGTCTGGCGCGGGGTCGTTACATCTTCTCCCCCATCATTTGGCCACTGATATATTTCATTTATCCGTATCATCCCCACCGTTTGTCTTGTTTTCATGTTCAGTCACACTTTCTTATCCGGTTTCTTCGCCATTTGCCCTCCACCGCTTTGCAATCAATCGCAAAACTTACCGGATGGCACTAGAAATAAAATGATTTCCATGGAACAAAATACTATGTCTCTGTACTTTACAAGATAACAGTAGTAATTTGCTTAGCTGCAATTAGGCTGAACATAATTTATTTGCATCATTTGAACATTTGGCCATGGAATACAGAGTTTGAAAAAGGAGATCAAAGCTGAGTAATTTAGATTTTCACCTTAAACATTGTAAAACCAAATGACAACTCCTATACTGTTAACGCCCTTCTTAAGTTAAAGTAAAACCATATAACAGGTAAATAACTGTTGGTATACAATTGCCAAAAAATACCTTCCAACCCCCTCCCCCCAAACTAGATATTGGCTGACACGTGTAACAATATTAACGCAGATAAACTAAATCGCCCGCCATTTATCCAGATACAATTATTGATGGAGCGTTTAATCATCGTATTATCAGCGATCGCATGAATCCTCGCATTTATCCAGGTATCAATCATTCCCTCTCCGATGGCGGCACCCCTATACAAGCCAGATCGATAATGTTAACTGATGTGATGGATTTTAAACAGTTTCAAGATTAAAATTCGTCATTTTAAGTTATTTGGAGACAACGATTTCCACATTACGCACGAATTTGTTACGTTGCAGTGTTTTGATTGTCTATGGCAAATCAAAACTGAAAATGACAAATTTTGAACTGTGGCCGAGCCTACCTGGGACTCGTATAAAACTAATTATATTTCACTTTGTTGCAAAGAAACGAAAGTTAGCGAAAAAAGTCATAGAGATCATGTAATAAAACTAAACATTTAATTTTTATTCATTATTATTTCACTATGGAGCATACTATAAATTGGTAATGATATTGATTTTATTACGTATATGTTTAGGAATCTTATCTGTGAGGGAAAGCGATTTACAATATTATAAGCATGTTCGGAGCCATATTTAAAATCAGTATTGCGCACCACGAACACTTATATCGTAAGGAAGTATATATCTAAAGGGTAAAAGCCGTTGGTTAAGATTTCCGCTCGCCGGCAGCGAGGCGAATTGCCCCATTCGCCATAATCGGGGCGTATGGCGCCGCGGCGGCCCCATAACCGTTCCCGCCAAACACCGAACCGATTGAATGTTTACGCCCTGAATACTCTGGCGGAGAAATTTTATATAAATATCGGGATTTAATATTTCTTAAGATATTATATTAATGTTTTTATGAATTACTGTTTACATATAGAGAAATCGAAGATACAGATAAAACTGGTTTAACATAAGTTCGCGTTAACTTTTTACGGTGTCAATTATGGAAAAAGAAAACAACATTTTTCAAATGAACCAGGAAAACCCGAATTATTTCCAAATTAGCATAAAGCGAATAAAACTGCGAACGCGGAGGAAAGAATGGGTATCTTTGGTCAGGTCCAGAGATACACATTACAAAGTAATGGGTATCATAATTTACAAGATAACTTGTAGTGTCATTGGTCCATATCAAACAACACTGAATGATTGAAGTGATGCAGGAGGAAGTAATCTGTCAAAGGACCGATTACGAGTTTATTACTATACATATTAGTACTCCAATTCTTACTAATGTAATTAAAATTTATCAAACTATAATTTCCCCAGTTTGAAGCAGACGAGTTTTCTGGAGCAGAACACAAGTGTGCAAAAGTGGGTAAGAGAGTCGAGACAAGATTAGGTTTATCTTGGAGACCGATGTGAGTTGCAAGTTTTAAGACAGCGTTCCAAGTTGCCGCCGGGACGAACACGGCTGATCCCAGAGCCATTGCTTCAAACTTTCAACAATGATTTACTTGAGTCAAATTGTGAGAGATTTAAATTCGACAAGCAAAATCAACAACAGTTTTTCTTTGGATATCGTTATAAATATGTAGTATTATTCAACAGAAATAATTAATAATATTTTTAGCAATGTTATGGAGCCACAAAAAGTTGGAAAATAAACGGTAAATAATTATTTTAAATTATTTATTTTCACTGTAGGGCGTTGCTATATTTGAAAAGATATACAAAGTTAGACTTTATATGTAATAAAGGACTCACTTAGAGTAGAGAACTCACTTTTTCCTGTGGCCAAGTCAGTTCATGTGGAAAGAAATAAAGCCTCACAAGGGCGGGGTGAAGCTGAGGCACTCCATTTTGAATATGTCTTATGGGGGTAACGTGGTGTGAGATGACTTCTATTTTATATGAAATTGTTAAGACGTCGTCATATAATACTGTATCCATATACTGTATCCATAAAACACCTAATTTTTATATATTTTTCAGAGCATACAATATTTGTGAGTAAAAGATTCATGCAAATATACAATTTTATCATAAAATAGTTTTAATCATTCTGCACGAAATCAAACTGTTTTTTGTTTTCTCAATCCCCTCAAGCCCCTTTTGTCCTAAACCGTTTATTTTTTGTTCTAAGACTGAAAAATCAACTGGAATATTTTTTAGGTCCCAGGACTGAAAAGTCAGTTATTATAAAAGTATTATGATTAATGGCTAAGTATATTATTATTCGTTTATAAATCTTTTGACGCAGAATTTTCAAATTCAAAAATTGTAAATAGCATTGTTTTTAAATAACAGAAATGTAAACACTGCATATCACTTACTTTGTATAACCTAGAAATATAACCTCGAAAATACAACTTCATAATTAATATTTTTACCGATTAAAAGTCTAACTCTGCATTATGATCAAAAACGTTGTTCATCACTCGGAGCAAAAGTGTCTTTTTGATGCATAATAGTTTTTAAAACACGAAACCTTTGCTCCTACTGATGAAAACTACTATTCATTCAGAAGCAACCAAGGGTTTGATCCATTGAATCGAGTGAACATAAAATCTGTTGTTTAGTGGTTAAACTATTAAAACAAGGCTATCTCCACGAAAGGAAATTCAAGCTGGGGGCATTTATTAATAATCACGCGAAGGAATTATGTAAGTATAATCCCCTGATAATGGAAAAGATTGTAGGGGGAGACTTGTTAAGTTAATTAGATGTTCGTTATCTCATCCAACAATCTAATCGTTTTGGTTCTCCTAGTACAGGACATGTTTGTGATCCTGTTATAAAAATACTTTTGGACAATGAATTTGGACAAGAAATTCGTGAATATCGATTTGACAGCTTACTACAAGCTATAATAAGATCAAATGATTTTTTTCAATAATAAATCACAAAGTACAGTGATTTTTTTTAGAAAAAATGAAAAATAGTGCCGTATTAATCATTTCTTTAAGTAATATAGCAGAATGATTAATAATAAATAATATTATTATTTTATATTATAACAAATTTAGATGGCTTGAATTAAAACCCAACTTTTATATCTTCCATAGTTTAAATCATAATTAAAATAAGTAAATAAACGAATTTACATTTGAAGATTTGTATTGTTCTATTCATAAAATGAGAGTAGCTTTTAAAACAACTTACATTTTACTTTAATAACATGATAAATAACTGTAAAATTTAATAAATTATTTGAGAAAGTTCATTTGAATAGGATAAACCTAAACCTCAAGTTGAACTCAGTCGAGATAAAGTTTATGTTTGAAGTTGTTGCAAGTTGAAGTTTTAAGACAACATTTCAAACTTTCAACAAAACAACCTTTAACTGTATTTGTGTTTACAATGAAATGCTGAGAATTGTTTGGAAGAATTTGTTTAATTTTTTCTGTTATTTCATTACCGTACTGAAGAAAGATACAATTCCAGACACATACTTTTTATATTTTCCATTGATGGAATTTACCAAGGTTTAAATATCAGATGCACTCGGGACTTTATGTTTATTGCGAGAGGACTCCATCTTTAAAATAAAGGAAAATTCCTTTTAAAATATTTGTTTAGGTCATATAGAATTTTTATATAATTTTAATGTAAGGATATCTTGAATAATAAAATATTGTAAGTTTAAACAAAAAACAAGTACATCTATACTTATTTCATACGCTAAGGGTTTTTTTGTCTTAAGAACTCCTCCTACAATTTTCAACCGATTTTCAAGATTTTGGTGTCGTTAGATAGGGCTTGGTCTGTAGTTGTTTCCGCCAAAAATTGATGATAATCGGATTGAAAATAAAGGCGCTATCCACCATTGAAATATCAAAATTTCCCATTTAAATAACAATGGAATTAAATAAAGAATTTTAAACATCTGTTAATAATCAGCTGTAAATATGCGTAGTTTTGGTGATTAAAGATTTTCACAATATTGGATGGTTGTATGTCACTTATTTAGAGCTAAAAGTAACATTTGTATTGTGTTAAAATACATTGCTCGATTTCGAGCAACACTTATACTAGTATTTAATAAAACGTTTTAAAAATTAAAATATTTAAAGTACAAAATTCTAATAGATGATATTAGAGGTGATATTTTCTCTCCAAACCAAATTGTGCAGACTGCAATATCTAGAGCGTCTTTAGCGTTCCAATACAGGGAATATGTTGGCACTGACTCCTTTGAATCCAAAGTGCCTCTAGGAGAAAGCTGGAGAATACAACCCCGTTTTGGATTCATATACTAGAATACTTTCATGGAAAACCATTATTCTCAGAATTGATAAATATCTGTGAATTGATATAACACGTAAAATACTAATATGTGGTGAACGCTTGAGGTATAAATGAAATTTGCTTTTGCTGATTGAGAAACTTAAAAATGAGAATGAAAAAAAATACAATTAAGTAAAAATCATTTGGAACTCTACAAAATTTTAACTTTACTATTTCCAGGTTACGAGCCAATTGAGGTTCCGAAAACCACACTTGCAGACAACCTCACAGTTGATGGACACACACTTTTCCATCAATACACTACATGGATTTAATCCCGGGTCGCTTTAAAAGGTATGAACAGCTTTTTGACAGCTGACCCGACTGTAGCGGTAGGTGGTATGGATCTTCCACGGAAGTAGTGGACATTACGCAATCGATTCCAAACTGGGATGGGAAGATTTAGTTTGGAAATAAGAATGGGTAAAGACAGAAGACCATTAATGGGACTGTGGAGCGGAGTATCAAACCATAGATCACATAGTCACAGAATGCCCATAATAAGTGTTTTCCAAGAGGGGTTGATCGATCTGTATAGCGTTAGTGAGGCTGGGCTGCAATGGCTTAGCGCCTTGGATTTATCTGTATAAAGAGAGATCAACAATTTGATTTAAGAGTTTAGTTTGTAACATATATTGACTCAGGTGCTATGCACAGTAGAATGTTTTATTATTATTTTTTTGGTGACTGGCTAAATAAGCGATACAATATTTTATCGTATGTTAAAAAATATAGCTATTTAAACATTATGTTCTGGAATAATTTGTCCAGCTAACTCTGGAATGTTGAAATTGAAAACATAGCCTGGTTACAAAGTGCCAGCGTGGGGTATAATTAAAACAGTGAGCACCTCGGTGGAGGAGAGGTCACAATAAAACAAAAGTTGTGTCGGCCCGGGACGTCGGAGTGGGGGGGGGGGGGTTAAAATGTTTCCGCGCCGCCCCGTCAGGTGGCGTTGTGCATTTTAATTCCAAGACAAGGGTCTGATACATCCGGGCACTTACACTGTATTGTTCCTACATCACTTAAAGTACGATGCATGTCTTGTAACTAAAGTAACAAAAAACACTCATACAGGAAACCTTTAGAAACAATAAAAACTTTACCAAACAAATAAATTAAGGTAGTTAAAAGTGGTTTTAAGACTATAACTGTACATCAGTACACCAATCCATTTACTGTGATTTAAATTTTACTAGTAAACGTGTTGCTCGAAATCGAGCAATTTATTTGAATACAATACAAATGTTACTTTTATCTCTAAATCATTGACGTACGACCAATCCAATATTGTGAATATCTGCAATCACCAAAACTACACGTATTTACAGCTTATTATTAACAGATGTTTAAAATGCTTTATTCAATATCAATGTTATTTTAATGGGATATTTTGAGATTTCAATGGTGAATATCGCCTTTATTTTCCGTCAGATTCTCATCAGTTTTTGGCGGAAACAACTGCAGACCAAGCCCTATCCAACGACACCAAAAACTTGAAAATCGGTTGAAAATTGTAGGAGGAGTTCTCAAGACAAAAAACCCTTAGCGTATTAAATAAGTATAGATTACAACAGGAAACAATAAACTATTAGGTATAAACGGAAGGGTCTAGAATTTTTTTGTTATAGCCTACTCATGTTTGGAAATTGAGAGGTAAGGTACAGTCTTAGTAGCATAAACTTTATATTCTTCATTTTTTTATCACTGAACCCGGTTGTACAACTATTAGTAATAACTTTTGTTACTATCACTCTTTAAATAAATCCTGCTGTTGTAACATTCGACGTACAAATTAACTACATCATAAAAATTTATTAAAGCAATTCATGCAAAAAAAACCCCGCTACATCAGCATCAGATACAAATAAATTTATATTAATTGAATTGCGGTAAACTCGGATTTGTAGATTAGATAAGCGTTTTTGGGAGTAGGCAATACGACGCATATTTTTTTAAGGGGAAGATATTGTCGAAAAATTGGACATTTAACGCTGATGGGGGAAAAACCAGTCATAGGATTTCCCGTCAGACCGAAACATTTCAGTCAGCTATTTGTTAAAGTAAAATCTAGCTGTATTAGAACTCTTAACATCCTGAAACAAAGTAATGTTTACTATTCTACTAGCAAGTGCGTTGTGGTTTGTACCGCTGGCGGTCTGGTGGGGGTGGGATCAGGCCGCGCCGGAGATGGCGGAGCGGCGATAGTGAAAGATTCAATTAACCGTAACGAGGCTCTCTTCTTAATTACGATGATAACCACGCGGTAATTACAACGCCGTAACTCTGAACATCGGCCCGGGCCGCCGCCACCACCACCACGACACTCTCCAGCTCTCCTTACCTAACCCAACGGTCCCTCGAACCCGACGTTCATGGTCACTATCAGTAATGAGCTAAAACATTTTTTCGTTAACTGTTATAATCATTACTGTTACTTTTCATAAACATGCACGGTAATTTTAACTGTTACTTTGTGGTAGTAAAGAATATCGATTTCGAAGAACTTTCGTAATAACAGTTCTGGCTAACTGTCATTTATAACTGCAAATTCTAACCGTTCTTAAGATCGTTTTTGGCCTCACTTGTTATTGAGGAATGATTTATAAAAAGATATTACAGGCTATAAATATCTAATGGGAAACTAAAGCTATTATTCTTACTACATTAAATCAAGTTAATTTTACAAGGATTACAAACACGCCATAACTATATTCGACGTTGTTATTCCAAGGATGGAAATGGATAAAATTGTGACCAAGTGCAGGGCCAGCTCGGGAAATAACGCGAGCGAAGGAGTCAAGAGTTGTTGTTCTATATATCGCGGAACATAATCGTTCCCAAATATCGTTATTAGACATACAGTTATTCCGTTCAGTTGATCATTCTTCCTCGCAGTCATTATCACGAGTAGGCCTACGGTCCGTTAATTAATCCGTTATTACAAAACTATCTAAATAATAAGTGTTCCCGCTCCCTAAGGCCCTAAATTTTTGTCTGTGAAACGTTTTAGTCAGCACCTTCTACTTTGCAAGTCTGTTAACTGATATAACAGTTGTTTTTCGTAACAGTTACAAAATAACGGATCACTAGTTAGTATACGAGAGGGTTAGCTCAATAATAGAGCCCTGGTCCACAAACAATCAGCAGCGATCAGCGTTTCAATTCCCGGACGAAACAATTTCACACACAAACCTGAGCGGCCACATCTTGGCTATGTATGTGTAGTCTATGTGACCTAATACTGTATTGTAACGGTACATTGCTCTCTTTAGACCACTTTACAAGCAGTGTCTTGCATGCGTTGCTGGCGGGCAGTGGAGGTAAAATAAATAAATAAAATACTTCCTAATGATTTTTATTTTAAACCTGTGCAATGACCTATATGACCCGTATGAGTCTAACTTAAAAATATAATGCATTAAATAAAACTAATCAATGTTGAATATTGAATATTGGATAAACTTATGAATATAATAAGTTTACATTGACCATCATCAGCAAGAGATTATGAATGGACTAGATAAGTGTTGTTATTTGTATTGTTACAGTATTGTTATGCTGTGTAAAATTATTTGAACTTATTGGAAGAACTCGACAGGTACTCACTGATACTTCGATGAAATGTAGCGCACTGGTAAAGTATACTCACCTGAAAAGAAATAAACAATTTGTTAGGAAGGATAAAACAAGAAAATTTTCTGCTTGAAGTTCATTGTATATTTAACAATTGCACAATCAATAACCAATAATAGGCTATAGTTAATATTCTGCATGTTTTGTTAAAGTATATCAACCATATTTTAGAGAGCATTTTATTGTTGTTGTTGGTTATAAAAACCACATATTATTATCTTAATAATGCCACTTTTATGTGGTAACAAGAAGTAAAGAGCGCTTAATATTAAATAACGATTCAAATGGCAGAAAACATTATAGTTAGAAAACATTATTGAACGTTGAAGATAAAGAAACATTAAAAAGTAACATTAAAGTTAAAGAAACATTTAAGTTAAAAACATTTCACACAGAACTTAAAACACATAAATGAAGACACTACAGTATATACCAACAACTCTTAAATAAATTCTTAACGTTAACATTTGACACTGCCGATTCGTGTGTTTGAAACTGCTTTATTATATCTCAAACTTAAATAACGCACTCATTAAGCATTGAATCATTCAATAAATTGCGATGAATGTTGGTAAAATAATCACAAATTTTGTCTTTTAAATTTTACTGCAGTTAATATAAAAGCACAACACATTTGGGAGACATTTATGTCGCATAAAATATAACTTGTGTTAGCTGTAAGGAATTTAAATGGTACCTTGAAATAGGGAGAAAGTGTTTTGCAAGCAGAAAAAGAAAGGTTTTATTCAAATCGTTTACGTCGAGAGAAACTTTTATCTTTGTCACCGCGGGACAAAAATTGCCAACGTCCCTCCCCCACAACACTCACCAATCCGACACTTGGGGCCGCAGCTCGGAGCACCTTTTAGGTCTTGAACACGCTCAATTCTTGAGCAGATCGTATATACATATGATCAAGTTTAAGTATGTAGTAATTCATATTACTGCGGCGAGATAAAAATCCAATACTGCTTGGAAAGATGTCTTTCAAGGGATCACGAAAGTTAGGATATCTATGCACCGTATTAAAATTATTTCTTCATGATGCATATACTTATTACAAGAGCTCGTTGTTCCAAATAGATTTTAGCAATATTATTGGCTGATTATAATAATGTCAGTACTTCCTACAGGGAGTTTTGTAACTGGTAATTAGAAGTTACTCCCTTACAATTGGTAATTTCTACAGGGAAGTTTAGCATGAAGAATTGAAATTGTAAGAGTTGTGAGAAAATGCCATCCAGCAGGTGTATGAGTCACATCTCGTGCAAAGGGAGCGTTTAAGAAAGCGATTAGCCTCCAATTTATTTCAAAGTGCATAATTTATAGCAAACGTAACTTCAACATTAGGAGAAAAATTATTAAAAACTGTAAAAATTTTCTATGACAATGAATCTATGACTTAAATTGTTTTTTACGAGAACCAATACATATTTTACACAATAATAATCGCCTAACATTGGGAACTCAATTACGTAGTAATGCTTTTGAGTAAAAAAGAATGGAGAGTGAATAGACAAAATGTACAAAAAAGTGAGAAGTCCAAACAATACCGACATGAGTTGTCAGTCCCAAACAAGAGCAGTCGGTGATTTGACAGCCGGAAAATGTGACGCGCTGCGGCATAAACGCTTGTTGAACAGTGGAAACGCGGCGTTCCACAGTGTACACGTTGGCTCATTATCATCCACTGCCGGAACCAAAAAAGTGTTCATCCGGTGACGGGACAGCGGCAGCCGGTGTCGGCGCTGCACCAGCACCACACTGGCTGGAGATGCATTAATTGGTCGGTCGGCAACAATGGCGGCGCTGGGACCGGCGGAAATGTTCCCAGCCTATCAACTTTATATGCTGATTAATAGTGTCATTTACACGTGAAGTGGCCATTGTTGCGTGTGAAATTCTTGGAATTAGAACACCATTGTTGTAATGGGAATTGTGGGAGTTAAAAGTGATGACTGAATTACAGTAGTGAAGTAAAACGCTGTGATATTAATTAAAAACATAATACCTTAATTTCGGGAACTTTTTTAAAAATAGTTTTAAACATCAAGAAGCATCTTCCTCGTTCATATTTTATGCAAAGCAAAATAACGCTAATAACTATATAGGAATGATTGGTTCTCGATTGTCACACAAAAGAATATCCTAAGTTAAGATTCAAGCTGCAGCCGAGTTTGAATGATGGGAAATAAGATTTACGCCGTAATAAACGTTAGAAGCCCCTCTTTAAAAGGCGTGGGCCGTAAAACCGAACAACAATCCCAGGAGTTTATGTTCTCAATCTCCTAAAACGTCGGACATCTGACGTGCTGACAAGAGGAGCGGTGAGAACACCGACGATGGGCCCTTGTGTGAGTGGGTGGAAACTTGAGCCACCGTATATAATACCATGGTGGCTGATTATATATATGTTAATTATGTTTGAGTAAAATTAACAATATATATTTAATATATAAACGAATGGTTGATCTTCAATCTGCAATGATTGATAACAGACGTCTAAAATAAATGGTGCTTAACCTGAATTTCAGATCCAAGAATCGAAGGATGATTTGATACACATGTGGTGAAATTTAATTTGCAACTACTCGAGTTTAAACTTATATGCCTTTCAAGTTATAACAGATTTACGTTTTGTGGGGATTTGCAATTGAAATCGGAAAGAAAACTCTTTCATAGGTTCTAGTGTGATGTATCATGTACTTAAAGAATCTTATTATTATTTTGTGGTATCATTTAGATTAGAAAGGTTTTCCCATAGGCCATAGTGAAGAAATGTGTTACTTACGCGCAAACTTATGAAAACAATTATACTCATGTTTAAATAAATTCTTTCTCAGCTACTCAAAACTGATATAACTGATTTTGAGTGGTTAATAAGGCTTACAGAGCGTTTTAGGAAGCAGGGTTCTTTAAGGCTTTATTTTTAATGTACAGGGAAAATTTATATTGGGTTTAAGATACTGTAGCTTGAAACTGTTTCCAGGATAACACATGGGTTCCGTCCCTTATATATATTAGCCTGGTTTCGACTGTGCCTAAGTTGGCGACATTGTTGCCAACACTGTTGCCGACAAAGTTGCCTGGTCCAAAACCGGCCTGTAAAACCTGTCGGCGACTTTGTTGGCAACACTGTTTTTAATTTTTTGGCTGTTTCCACTCAGTTGCTGACAGCAACACATTTTAAGCAACATTCAATGATTCTGGCAGTAGTCTCTGGATGGATGATCAAACCAATATCGTGAAATACACGATGTGATTTTGCCTTTTGAAGACTTCTCAAATTATTATTTAAATGTTTTACTCTGTGAATAAAAAAATTAATAGACCTTAAACAACCACGGTTAATCCTCAACCCAGTAAATTTGCCTATTTTATGATTTTCACACTACTATTTTGTGTTAGATATCAGATTCATGTTCAGAGCTAAAAATATGTAAACAATAACATGTAATGAAAATGTGTAAAATAACGTCCTGCCTCTGGAAATTATTGTTTTTCCCGCAGAAAAGTCGGAAAAGCAGAAAAACGAGAAACAGCCGTACACCGGCGTATTGCTCCAAGTGCGCATGTGCGGGGAGTCGTGTTTCCAACTGTCGAACTGTCGCCGACATTCTACTGTTTCCACTCTCAAAAACAGCTGTCGGCAACTCAGTCGGCGACAATGTTGCCCCACAAAATTGTTGCCGACACGAAATTATCGACGACATTGTTGGCGACATTTTTTAAGCGTTTCCACTCTTCCAAAGTTGCCGACTTTATCGCCGACTTTGTTGCCAACAGTGTTGGCGACAAATTTTGACAGAGTCGAAACCAGGCTGTACAGTGCAAAAGTGTACATGTTTCTAAACTAAAAAAGTATCTTGTCATCTGCAGCGCTCTGCTCGCTAGGAGAGACGCAAGGCGTGTTTACAGGCCAACTTTTCGCCAGTAATGTTCGCCAACAAAGCGGATATTAGCGCCAGAAGCTGCGTCCATCACTCAACGACAACAACACTCACTCCTGACTGACGTGAGCGCTAACTACTAACAACTGCTCTCCCTCCCCTCCACCCTCCCCCCACCGCTACCCCTCTGGCTCTCTTGGTGTGGTTAGTTGTTTTGAGTTTTATCGTTATATATAAAAAATAACTCCTGTTGATCCGATGTTACATATCTTGCACATTTAAAAGAGATGCTGCATAGTCAGTCTCTATATTAATTAAAACGTATATCAAATTCTTTAAGTCATCTCCACCTTTGGGCTAGTAGCCCATTGTTACGCAGTCGGCAGTGTTAACCATATGGCTTTTATGTAAATCATGGTATTTTATTCCCCTGTTTCGGACACCGTTTTTCAACCGATTTTCTTGAAACTTGGTAAGTGTTTAGTTGAATGGTTATAGTAGGTTCCTCATACCTCAAAATTTTGGAATTTGAAAAATATTACTGTCAGTGACGTCACAAAGTAACTCGATTTTCCTTACTTTTAAGATTTGTTTTGTACTTATAACATTAATTTTGACTCATATATCATGTATGAGGGACCTAGATCTAACCTTAATCAACAATAAAACACAAATTTTACCAATAAATAACCAAAAACAACGTCCAAAACTGTGGAATACGGACGCATGTTTTCAATGTTTTTACAAGGGTGAAAATGACGCTTAAGGATGTTTAGTAACACATCGAGGATATAAAGCGTAAGAAATAAAATATTCGAATTTTGTATTACAAACGGCTAGGGCAATAAATGTGCGAACTCTGCCTCTGTCAATGTATCGGGGGTAAAAACGGCGTGAACAGAGTTCAATACCAAAACATATGAAAAAACAATTTTTGCCAAGAGTTTTGTTATAAAGTTTTGCATATTAATTAATATAAGCTAAATATAAGCATAAATAAGGAGACATTAACTTCGTCCTAAATTTTTGTTTTTATTGCTTAGAAAACTTATAAACACTTTCACAGTATACTACACCAAATGGGAGAGAAATGCCAAACAAAATATATTAACTTCTTTTTAATACTGTATTACATTATTTAAGATTACTAAGACTATCTGAACCGTTTATCGATTAACTGATCCTAATAATCTGTATTAATCCTAATAATCCTATATTCCTAATAATCTGTAATAATCCAATTATATCCTATTAGCATAATAATACTGTATTTTAAAATAAATAGTTGGAATGGTAAAACTATTGGAATGGCAAAATAGAGCTCAACTACGGTATAGTCAATGGCAAATTGCAGTCGCAATAATACATTCGCAGTTGCTTTGGTATCAAAAAGGCTCCTAGTCGGTTACACAGGTATCAAAAGGGTTCTGGGAAGTCGCTGCTGTATCGATATTGAACTCAGTGTCTCTGACAGTCTTTTCGCGCCTAGTGCAGTTGGAGAAAGAGAATATGTAACAACTGTTGTACATACATTAAATTTTTGTAATTAAATACGTCTGAAGTTAAAGTAGCCTGTATGAAATTATTTAAGAAGGAAAACTGAATTTTTTAATTTGTATATAAAAATGTAAGCAGTACTGAGGCAACATTTAAAAATAATTCTGGAAGAATTTTGAAAAATGAAAGTTTACATAAAAAAGTAAACCTGCCATCTGTATTGTTAAATTTATAAAGTAGAAAGCAACCTGATGAATTGTTTATTCTCAAAAGTGTAAATTCATTATCCATGGGTAGGCTTACCGGTGAAGCGAAGTGCGCTGCATTAATCAAATTGGATTATTTAAGAAATAGTCCAATTGTTTTTATTCTGTTCCTTTTATCATGTCTTTATCTATGCCTTGTTTTACTGTGCTATTTTAATTTTAAATTCAATAAACGTTATTCTCCATGTTAAGAATGAAATGTTACTAATGAATGAAATGTATCTTTGAGGGCTGTGCAGTACTTTTAGAATAGGAATATCTCAATTTTGCGAATGTTTTCCTACTTCAAACGTTGATTGAGGTACAATATAGGAGTTGTGGTCACAAAAACATCACGTATCATAGTATATAAAGATTTCGGGGGAAAAGTAAAATAACCATTATTATTAATTTTTTTCACGATTATTTATTTTAGCATACATTTACTTTGTCCATTTTCTATTAGAATAGTTTTATTTGTCATTATCCATATACAGCGGCTATGCACTTGATCGTCTCAATGAAAAAAGATGAGCTGAAAACAAAAAACGTGCCAGTAACAATAGGCCTACTGTAAATTTAGTACTTAAAAATTATGTTTGTAGAAGCTAAATATCAAAATAAAAATACAAGTATTCTAAAACAAATTAAACAAGATAATAACTTAAAAAAAGAAGGCGCAGACTTGTTAAACACAATTAACTATTTTTGTTATTTTCTTTTTAAATAAGAATAAGTCAAATTTAATTAAGGTATAAGATTCAAATCTAGTTTATCAGAATAATCAAGAAGGCGCGTGTAACAACTTCGTTATTTGTAAAGACTTGTAACAAATATTTGAGAATGTTTCCTTCACCCTTTTGGGCAGTTATTCGGCTTCCCCACCCCAACGCACAAAGAGTTCAATAATGATGGATTCCTTATTTGAAAATCCTTTGAAGTCGGTTTGTTATCGATACCGCCACCCTTTAGCCGACATCAATATACCAAAATTGCTGCCGAAACAGAAATGAAACACGGCTGTTCATTTTGTTCAAAAGAAAACAAACCCAAAGACTTCTCGTCAAATGGCTGTCGTTAATTACGAAAATCAAATATTACATGTTTACAAATTCTTCAAATTAATTGTTTATTGCAAATAATAAGTATTTACTCATATTGAATTTATTATATTCAATATTTTTTAACAGTGAAATTTTTTGTAATATTTTGGTGTAAGTGGAAGGTGTAGGCTTACTTATATTTTTATTATCACACTATAATAGTTACTATTTTTATTTTCACAATAATGTAACATACAGATAGGTTACACATTTGTTAAACCATAATAAGTAGCTTATGAACCTTCGCCGTTATGTGATTTCACTGAACATCTAAACATGCTGGCGTACAGAGTGAACTTATAATAGTCACTTTCAAATGTGGTAAATAAAACACACTTGAGTTAAATTCAAAACACACAGTAATATGGTTGCCAAGGATTAAACAAATGGTTGCCAGTTTGAAACAAATATTTGAATACTTAAGGAATATTAAACGCATCCGCTATACTTCAACAGTTAATAACTTCGGCAAACAACGCATTTCTCTCACACAATTCACTCAGAATTTCTACCGTAGACCCTACCATTCTGTACAGTGTGATCAACTGAAGGGTTGGCGTTAACTAGTAAACTAGAATAGATAATAGATTTCAAATAGAATAGATTTCAAATGGGAGGACTTTTCCTCTTTTTTAGAGTCCATAAAAAATATGAATTCAGACTTTTAAATTTGGCCTCCATTTTCCAACATGACTACCAAATTTGAAATTTCTTATAGAACACTCAATTTTTTATAACAAATTCGGATAAAGCAATCAAATTTAAGATTTTTTTGCTCTTTGCCCTTTTCGGTTAGGGAACTAGAGACAATTAAAGTTTATAACATGGGGCAAACTTTATCTGCCCATATCACGGGGAAAAAATCTGAAAGATAAAAAATATTCAAGAATAGAAATGTTTCAACAACATTTCACTAATGAAAATTATAATTTATGAACGAAAAAAATATTCTAAATATGGCGGGTAAAATAAAAATAAAATTTCTAAAAAATTGATGTTATGAAAAAACTATCTTAGAACATAAATTTAAGACATTTTTATTCTCGAGTATATTTTGTTTTACTTGAATGTATTTGGTGAAACGTGCCAAAGTTGGTCGCCATGTTGGGAAATGGCAGCTAAATGTAAAATAATTTACCTCTGAATCTATATTTTTGATGGTCTCTAATAAGGAAGTCCCCCACTTTCAAGTTGTCTGTAATCATTCTAGTTTACGAGATGGAGATAACATTGTGGCGCCCCTTGAGTTGATCACCCTGTATATTCTATACTTTTATGAAATTTTTAACCATTTCTGCAAAATTATTAACACATTCTAATAAATTGTTTTTTACTGACCCCAGAAAATTTAAATTACTTTTTTCTACAGAAAGAGAGTTATTAAAAGATCTGTTGACATAATCAAGGCAGACTAAAGCTCTCAGGTGGTATCGAAATCAATTTCATTGACTCGGCAAAAATTGTCTCTCGATGGACAGAGGGAATTGCCACGGGGCGCTTTTAAATCACATGTGCAAAGCTGTTAACTTCCAATTCGGTCTACTCGGGGACTCGACTCATCTCCCTCTCGTAAAAAGTAGAACGTACCACAGTATTGCGATATTTGTTTCAGTCTCAGAACAATGATTTTTAACAATACTGTATCATGAAAGCGTGGGTAATGTAATATCGTAGTGGCAACTAAAATATTGTAAAATCTTTTAACTACGTTAAATATTTATCAAAATTTGAAACTTGAGAAGGTGTGGGGTTTATAAAATAAAATAAAATAGTGAATAATTTTCCAATGGGAATAATTTTATAACAGTAAGTAAATCAGTTATGATAACAAAATGACAAAAAACGGCATTTAACAAATGGTATAATCCATACCAACAAATATGGCAGAAACTAATTGTTACCTACATATTTTATTTCAAAACTTCCAATTTTTTCCACAATGTATAAGTAATATAGTATCAGAAATAGAGAAATATAGTATCTATCTATATATAATACGTGATGCCCTTTTTTTGTTATTACTACTCCTCCCTTATTTCTGGACCAATTTTAAAGTTTGAGGTGTCAAAAGAATGGTCTCAGTTCGTAGTTTTGCAATAAGATTTTAGATTTTTGATATTTTAATTCTGAAGCCCACGGGAAGCCTTCAAAGTTCATTTTTTGTCCATAAGATTAACATGGGGGACAATTTTTATTGAATTGGAAAATAAAACAGCTGTTGATAGTAAAATAAACTAACACGTGTTAAAAGGTAGCTGAATAGTAGCAATTGAACTAATGGTACTGAAATATCAACACAATTCCATACAGTACTTTAATACAAGGTATGTCTATGTGTGGAACAAATTGTGTGTTTTACTTTTTCCTAAAAATGTATAGCTATAGATTTTGCTTGAACTTTGTATTTATATTTATTTGGGCACAAAAATAAGTTTAGTAAATTAAACACAGAAAATTTCATTTTTCTCTACAAAAACATGTTTGGAAATTGAAATTTTTAGCGTGATTCTTATGGTTTATCAGATTGGTATTGAAACAACAACGACAGTTAAAAAAAAAGAACACCTAATGTTTTCGCATGGGTTTTCAAACTGCTGTGGGCTAGGAAAAGGAATAGTTGGTTGTTGGTGTAAACTTTAGAACCTGTTTACTGTGATACTATAACAAATTTAATACAGAATGCTATACATATTAAAACACCTGTTAAAAGTGACAACATAAAAAAAATTATCAACAGTATAGATAACAAGCTTATTGCAAAAGTGGTTTGTATAAAGAGAAATTTTAACCAAAATATAAATGTGACATCAAACCAAAATGGGCCACACCAACAAAGATGTAGCCTAGATTTTCTTAATTTGTGTGATTTCTTTGTTTAAATTCTGTAATACCATGGGAAGTTAAGTTAAAGAGGATTTAGTCCGTTATAAATAGTAATAGTGTTGCCTTATTCGCTATGTCGACTACTAACTCATACTAGATTTCTAGGCTGACGAACCTAGACTAACGAACCTGTTTTCTAGGCCTACTAGAAAACAGCCTCAGTGAGTGTTGCATAGTCGGTACAGGACCGGGGAGTTGTGATTAAATATTAATTTTTCTTCTGTCGCCATCTACGTTTTTTGTGTGATGAACTATCTAGATCAAACGTTTATGAATTTATTCTAGATTTTATAGGAGTTTTGAGGCAGAGGCTGTAACAACTCGGCATAGGAACCATCACTAGCTAATTTGGACCTAAAAGAACAACCACCAAATCGCAACACCATCACATTGGGAAGTTGGAGGATTATTGATGAAATACCAATATGGTGTAATCTGATTTTCACTACATTTTAATTGTCATTCAAATTAACTTAGTGAATTACTATGGAACAAGGTTTGATCACCAGGCACCCTTGATAAATGCAGCGCATTGCGCTGCACGGGCCCCCTAGTCATAATGAAATACTGAAAGATATTTCGTAAAATTTTAACCTCCGAGTTCAGTATGATAAATTGTATTAAAAAATAAAGCTTGCCTAAATATTAAGCTAGCCAAGACAATTCCAGGTTAGTAGAACTATTTCCCATTTTACCCAATCTTTGGCTTAAGGTTGATACATTTGAAGTATAATCATACATTTAAGGGTAATGAGATGCATTTTATTTGCATAACTTGCATTTTAACACACGATCCTGGTTTAATCTCAATCATTACCATGATAACAAATTCATTTCCTTCTAGCTATCCTATAATATATCCTATAATATGAAAGAGAAGCAATTAAATACCTGCTATTGCGTACTATAATACGAAATTTGACTTATTTAATTTAAATTAAAACCCCTCCCCATCTCAATTCACACACAAGTGACTCATGTAGACCAATAAAACATGAACCCGGCGTTAAAGTGAATTGGTTTCGGCCAGTTCGGGGTGTAAGGGTTGACAACACGCACGCTGACTCATCCCTTCCCTGCGTGTATACACCTGAGCCCTTCTGGCCCTCCAACCCTTCGCCCTACACCCTACACGGCCCTACACGGCCCTCCACTGAGGTAATGGGCTATTTAGGCGCCGGACACAGCACGTTACTAGTGATTTACACACTAATGCGCCTTACGGGTTAATTGCAATTGGCGGTTTAGTGCATGACTATGCAGATGCAGGACGGTCTGCAGTGCTGATGCACACAGTGTGAAACGTGTTATTCGTCAACAATATTTGTCAACTAACAATAGCAAATAATGACCTTCAGTGGTGGAGTATTGTTGACCATTGTTTGGTGTACTTCCCTTTTGAATATTCTGACGTTGTTTAGTTTGAGTGTTAGTAAATTACAACTATAAATAATTAGTTGAATCAACACGACAATGCGGGCAAACGGATGATATAAAATGTAAACTTTCTGTGCGGTGAAAGACACTCATAAGGTAGAAAATGTGTAATGAAGTCATCATAAAAACAAGGAAATGTGTAGGTGTGTTTTTTTAACAATATATAGACTCTCTCAAATGAACTTTTGAACGTTGTAACGCTCCTTTTAGAACGTTTCAAATAACTCCGGGAAAGAAAGAAAAATAAATTTTATGTATCATTGAAAATTTACGATAATGGAGTACGATTTGATGTAGCAGACTATGGATTTATTTCTGTTTTTAACTTGATCATTGCTATTGACTTCCTCAATTGTTAGGTTGGTATTTATTTGGCATTTATATCCAATACGATATGAAGAGACTAGGGCCTACTATGGCTTTATTGAAACTTTATATCAATGAATTATTCGCATTCACCAACAGTCCAGTCAATGTAGCAACAAATGTGTAACACGACCAGGTACAAATCACCATAAAACACGGTTCTGTACAACCAACAGAGCGCCGTAGCGACAAGCGGCCATCGAGCGTGTGTAACGGCAATGGCGAGCCGCATAAATCCGGGGTGACGGGGAACACAATAAATCCATCCTCAACCCCGATAGGCCTACAATGTACAACCACCACCACCGCCGCCGACACCACCATCCGGGGCGGCACAGTGGCAACACGGTAGGCCTACAACGGAGCGACGTAGCGACATTGGTTTGTTGCTATCCCTTCATTAAAATTCTACAATGATTATCTAAAAACGAAAAAATGAACCTGAAAAGACAAGGTGTCAAATATGATATTTTGCACTTTTATCTTCGATATTAAATACCTCCAAAACTTCCAATACTCAATGAGTTTCAAGAAAATATGGGTTGAAGTATAGGTACTACAGTGTCACAAAGAATCTAAGCGATACACTATATCAAGAAAAATAATGGTATTTTTATTTAAGAGTGATAAAAAATTAACCTGATTATAAATTAACACGGTAATAATCAAAAAAGTGTCCAACTGTGATGCACTACATGAAATATACGATCAAATATAGAGATGATATGCAGACACAACAAGCCAGGTCCACTTCACTCGTCATTGGGCGTAGTATTCCCTGCAGCAGGAGTTGATACAACGCGGGAGTTATGACGGCCCCGCGAGGGACGTGTTATATTGGCCGGACCCAATCACAACATTGATGGCCCCAGTTGTGTAACATGAATCAAGTGCCGATGGGACGTTTATAAGTCGAATCATTCCAATCAGCACATTTCATCGATATTGGTGAATATTTCGTTTCGATATACAGATTTTGCGACATAATTCACAAACAGAATCCATTCTATAAAATTACGGATTTGTTTATTAGTGTTATATGATTTGAGATGTTAACATCTATATTTATAAAAGAGGATGTTGGTATATTTTGTAATGGTTGGACTCGGAAACCACTGTAACGTTTGCCGGGAAAATTGGTATATGTATGGGAAATTTCTTGGAGAAGGTTTGTAAGCCATTGATTTTTGTATAGCCCTCAGGGCTTATCCTTAGGACCGTCATAAACGTACCCATGTCAGGGGGTTTTAGAGTTTTTTATCTGAGTTACTGAACATAACATATGGCAAAAGTATTTCTTTATAATTAATTCTATAAACAGCCGTTCTCATTGAAAGTATTTAAGGAAGTATTCTCTAAAGTTTTAAGGGGAGATTGGTAATAAGAAACTGGAGGATATTATATACTTTCTGTGAGTAGGCCTAAGCGTAGCGAACGAGCTACACCTGATGGGCAATAATTCCTCAGGTTGCCATTGCAAATCATGCTGCATAGAAAAAAAATGCTGGATAGAAACATGCTAGCTATATTAAACAATCCATTTCAAATGTAAAGCTATTTGTGTCAATATAAATATGTATTAATATAAGTAATTGTTCACACAAGATATCAAGATTGTACTGTTTTGTGTTATAAAACAAATGGATTATTTTACATTTTGATAGGAGACAGCCCAAACTCTGGTCTTCAGATCATAATATTTAAAGTTGACTAGATAACACGATTATCAAGTTAAATTAAAACAGAAGTAGTAATTGTATTGCAGAGTGCACTTTAAATTCAGATGGAGACAATGCAAGTTATGACATATTTTATTGACTGAGCTTTAAGAGCATCGAGAACATTGCCTGATGGGTAACAGTTTTAATAAGCAACCGTCCCAACCCCCCTCCCCCCACTCACACACACACACACCATCCCTGCCTTGTCTCTTGCAGTGAGATTAAATTCCAGACAATCAGGTGGTAATTGAGTGCGAGCCGTGCAGTGCTGCTGCTGCTCTCTGACGTCGCGACGCAAAGCTCGCGCACTGACACGCGAATAGTTCCCTTCAGAAACGAAACTGTCGAGGTAAAAGGGTTATTATGATACTCAACCGCGCTGCTTTTATAGGCGCCTTTCACGTTGCCAGACATGTGAAACGTTTCATAAGGAAATACTCTGTATCAAAGTAATGCATTACAGTAGTTTGTTTTTGGGAATTTATAGAATAAGTGATATTACTGCAATAAATAATTGAGTTGTAAGAAAATATTTCCACCAGATTACCATTGAAATATTTTATAATTTGCAAAGGTATCGATTAACTCTTGTGAATGTTTTATAACGTAAGTATGAGTGATGGGGTGTATGTGATGAATCAGATGATTCGTGCAGGTGATACCTACCTACATATAAAAAAATAGCACGATTAATGAAAGTACGATGGTGAAAAGCATTCGTTATGTATTCCAAATGAACCACTTTTCAGCTCATTATATTTATAGTATGAATCATCATAAATGTGGCATCTAGTAGGCCTGTTATATGCAGGTACGCGATGAATAAATTATGTATGATTTATATCTTGTAGTATATACAGGGTGTAAAAAAAGTCTGCCCCCCCCTTTAATTTTTTTATTTGTTGAGATAAACAAATATCGTTTGGGGGGTGATAGTAACTTAACAAAAAGTACCTTTTGACGTTATCAATAATTTTTAGTCTTGCCAGGGGGACGGCCCACCAGGAGTCAGAAGAAAATCTTAAATGTAAGCATAGGTTGATATGTACATCAAATTAAAGGTCTCACTTAGCAGAGTACAATGACGCAAACTAGACTTAAAAAGGATGACCCGGACAGAAATGGTAGGCGTTCAAAGTTTCCATTAAAATCATATGGGTAAAAATTAAAAATGCAATAACTTTCTTAATACTCAACCTTTTGACGTCTGGTTTGCGGCTAATAACTCCTAATGCATAGACGTTTAAAATTATGTATGTTGTGACAAAAGCCGAAGCATATCTCTGTAAGACTTCATTGGGGAACGTCCCATAGAGGATGTTTAAATTAAAAATTCCTTAGCCTCTGTCACATCATACATCATTTTAAACGTCTTTGCATTAGGAGTTATTAGCCGCAAACCAGACGTCAAAAGGTTGAGTATTAAGAAAGTTATTGCATTTTTAATTTTTACCCATATGATTTTAATGGAAACTTTGAACGCCTACCACTTCTGTCCGGGTCATCCTTTTTTAAGTCTAGTTTGCGGCATTGTACTCTGCTAAGTGAGACCTTTAATTTGATGTACATATCAACCTATGCTTACATTTAAGATTTTCTTCTGACTCCTGGTGGGCCGTCCCCCTGGCAAGACTAAAAATTATTGATAACGTCAAAAGGTACTTTGTGTTAAGTTACCATCACCCCCCAAACGATATTTGTTTATCTCAACAAATAAAAAAATTAAAGGGGGGGGGACAGACTTTTTTTACACCCTGTATGTTGGTGGTTGTATTGCTTATGAGTACTGAAATACTGCACATAATGTTTAGGATAAACTATTCGGTACTTATCTAAATATAATATAATTACAATGTATTCATTATCAAACAGGCTATAACATAAAACTTCTTAAATTAGTACTTTAAAAACGAAACTGAGGGCGATGTAAGCTAAAATCGTTGTTTTATATCCTCCACTACATCCAAAAACGATATCCCAAATTCCCAAAGTGAAAGGAGAACACTAAAGCCTGGGGATCCCCATGAGCCGCCAAAATGACGCATCTGAGCGCCTCCCCAAAACTGGCGGGTGAAATATTGTACTCATGTCTGCTCAGACAGAAGTTTAAAAGAGAATAACAAAACCGTCAAAACTGTGATTGCATATGTGGCTATTTATTATTCTGAAAGCCACATTTTGTTTAAACAAATTTATTAGCTGAGACGACATGATAAATGAATCACAACAGAACATCGTAATATTATTGCAGTAAAATATGGGTTTCTCACAATTATCAATGAGCTAATTTCATGTAGTCGCAGGGAAAATGTACATAAAAAATAAGCTTTAATCATCCTTTAAACTAAACATACCAAACTATTCTGGTCATTTTGAAAAAATGAAAATAAAAAAAGTCTACGGGATATCTGAAACACTGTATATTTTACACAAAAGTAAATTTCAAATTTAAATAGTATTGTACTAATATTGAACGTAAAAGAAAAGAAAGACATGATCGGTAAGAAAAATAACTAATATCACAATACTGTATTATAACTGATAACAGTAGAATGGTAGCCTATAAAATCTCGCAAATTAAGGCTGAACATACATGTATTTTTATGAAGAGACATATACAAGTGAATTGAAGTTCGATTTTGTTATGTTTTAGCAATGCAACGTGTACGGACAGGTGCGATAAATTTAAAGCTAAATTAAATGCATTTCTATATTCATTCGTTTTTTTTTTTTTCAATTTTTACTATTGCCATACTTGTTTACTTTAGCGATTTTCATTTACCTTGATGGTTTCGATATTAAATTAGACGGAGCAGTAAGTAAAATTTGTTAGCATAAATGAAAAAAAACCACACTGTGTCGATAATACAATGTAAATACTAAGCAATGAAGTATAAAACTTCCTTCAAGCTACATTTACTGCTCGTACATAAATTAATCACAGAAGGGGCACTAAAAAGTTCATCAAATCAGAATCAAAATGCAAAACACACCGGAAACGTAATCACGTAGGCAACATCAGCATTCATAATCGCTAATAAACAAACAATCGAAGCAATAAAAGGGATTTCCGGATCCCGTTGGCGCAGTGATTAAACAGGCAGCCAACATTGCAGAGACAATATAGCGACGACGCTCTCTGCATAACGGCGCATCTGTATGCAAGGATGTATGCAAGGCCGGGCAGTTATGCAGACCGGGTGCAGTGTCGTATGTGGCAAGGTAACTGCACACTTTCACTGCCTTTATGAACCATAACATCACGTGGCCACGCAGGATGGCCAACCTGACATAACAATATCATCCGTGTCACTTGGTTTCATGGTTGCCAACATGGGAAATGTTACGGTTACAGCGTGCCATATCTGTGGTTCTTGGATATGTGTAGCATTTTGTGAGACTGAGAAAAGTAACATATTTAATAAATGGTGATGTCTTTATTTAAAGCACAGATTATAACTGTGCTTTAAAAAAATTATAACGTGTTTAATAATATTAAACACGTTTTTTCAGTTTTTTATGACAATGCATCACATGTGTTTTGGTAATATAGACGAAATATTTTATTCCACATAATATAGCCTAAAATATTATTGGCATTTAAGTCTAAAGCAAAAGTGGGTTGAACCAAAGTTACGACTACACGGCATTAATATTGAAAGGCGCAATGAAATTTTTACTTCATCTATTGTCCTAGATTTTAATATACTAATTCATGTTTCAATGTTAGAAACTCGTTAGATAACAACATGGACAAATATAACAATTATTGGAGTACAAAACATTGCTCTTTACATATCTCGCCTCATTCGCCTAGTATTTAAAATTATCAGTGTCGACGATTAATTTTAAACAAAGTCTTGAGTGGCATGTCGACACCCATGAATGAGAGACATCAAGATTTGATAATATAGGTTTTCAAACATTAGGGAAAAATAAAAATTTTTTGTTGTAAAAAGTTTTACAATGTACATTTTCTGGTTCGTATTTTCATTGTATTTTTTTATTAAAAATATAATGTAAGATACAATGCTATACTGTAATACAAGGTGTGTCTATGGCAATGTAGTCTATTTATCATCGATCTCTAAATATATCGAGACGAGTTTTCTTTAACCTTGCATTTGAGAGTGTGATGGATCTGGAATGAGTTTATAAACAGCCCCAACCCCATAAAAAATAGTTTATTGTTCAAAACTAAGTTTAAAAATTTAGTTTTTTAATATTAATCTTATAGTTTGCCATCAAGCATCAAAATGACAACGAAAGGCAAAAAAAATAGAAGAATGTTATTTTTAATAATTAGTTTAGAAACAGCTGTCACCTGTGGAAAGGTATAGTTGGAGTAAACTTAAAAGTCTGATTACCATGGCACTGTAACAAAAAATAATGAAAACCAACGAGCAATTTATGGTTAACCCAGTACTAATAGTCTTATAGTACACAGTAATGGGTTTTGACGGATCACAGCGACCATTAGCTCAACGGGGATATCCATGACAGGTACGATCAGCAGGGTTGTGATGGTACTCTATCCCAAATCCTCTTAGCAACTTATCCACTTGGATTACACCACACATCATAGGTCACACTTTGTTTTTAATCCCTCCTCAACTAATGAGAACTAAGTATTGCCCCTTACCCTCGTAACACCCACTCATCACAACCTCGTTCCCACCCCTGGCATCGCGGTGATCTGTATATACCAGGTGCAGATAGTGATCGCCGCGCGGTGCGTGTGCGTGTGTGTGTGAGTGCGTGCGTATGTGCGTGTGAGAGCGAGGGCCCCGCCTATCCGCGCCGCTCCACGGCACATTTATCAGCCAGTTTTTAATTCAAATGGGCCCCGGTCGCTCCCATACGGCGCTGGCTAATTGTCGGATGCCCGCAACTGCAGCACATCGTCGCTGCAGCCCGCGTTTGAACTCGCCGCTCGCCGCTGCTTGTACATGATACATGGTCCATGATATGGGAACGTGTGTGAACACGGGTAACGAGATGTTGCCTGTTATGGATTGAGCGCTTTATCTTAAGGATGAATCGCTGTCGTGTTTTCTTATGGAGGTGTTAGTTCTGTGCATTTGCTGGCTGTAAATCTCTACGTTAACTAGAGGGGGTCGATGAGTGGAAATGCTGTTTAGTTGCTGATGCATGGGGTGAAAAAGCTTACATTTGTAACTAAAGTTCAAGGCTCGGGCTGAATATCCGCAGTATTTGTAAGTCAATACACCATGTCTAAGAGCATATACTACTTTGTTTAGGGTTAATTTTGTTTTGATTTGATATCACTAAAGTGAAAGCAATAAACTGTTGAAGTTCTCAAAAATGCCACAGTGATTAAATTGGGGTTTGATTAATAGGTAATACACTTATCCAATTTAGAAAAACACACTGTGTCTAATTTAGTTTAAAAACCTTTTTTCTAAAGCAAATTTTACACGTATTACAATTTGTTGGTTATGACAAACAGTACTATATACAATCGATGATAAATTCAAAAAGTAATCTGGCACGCCTCTTTTGTGGTAAATTTAATTCTTATAATTGTGCATTGTTGACAGATTCAAGCAGTAAACACGTTTTTGTGGACAGTCTACCTAAACTTTTACGTAACGTTTATACAAATTACATTTCAAAACTGGTATAGTATTTTGTTGCGGAAAAGGATTTTACGTTAAAGATTACATAACAACGCCAACAATGAAGCATCCACGAAGCTGCATAAAAGCCTCCAACATAAAACAGACTTGTAAAACTCAGATTAAACGGCGCTGGCGAAATGCTTTATTGATACTGGCCAACCCGGAAATGAACGTGCTCTAAGCTCCTTTCACAAGAATTGCTTGCAAAGTATGAGATATAATATGGAGATAAAAACAAAATTTGTTTGATGCGATGAATCCGTTAATACCACCACCCCAAAGTTTAGTTAAATTCACAAACTTTTAAAAGTCGTAGGTTTTAGTTTTCTGCGTTCTTTGCGAGTGAAACTTTATTGACATGTTGAATGGATATTCCGGCACACGAGTTTCAAATTATGTAACTGCTTATAAAAAGAGCGTGGATCTAAAAAGTATTGAAACACTTTTGAGATCGTAAATAATTAATAACTCTTAAACAAGAATGTGCGATTTAGTACATTGTAAAGTGTTCTCAACAATATAGACCACACATCCGCATTGATTGATGTAGTTTCTCATGATTATTATCTACCATATAAAGTGTAATTTTCATGATAGTGTTCTTCCACAACCCACCACCTGCCCGGTGCAACGAAAGCCAAAAAATGTGCTCTTGAAGTAAGACTGGACTCACGTAGGATGGTCGACCGCAGCAGGACCTGAGCATTTTTGATAAGCGGAAACATGCACTAGCACAGAGACACTGTAAGCGGGCTGTAGACACTCACATGACTATTCTTGGAGAAATTGGTGCCCATTCCATGGATACGAGGTATAGCAACCCACAAGTAGAATTGGAGGTCCACAAGTCATCAATGTCCTCTGTAGAAGAAGCCAACACACACGCACTCTGTCTCAAGCGAGGGTTGTCTTGGATATTGCTGGAGTCTTTGATAACTTAATACTGCGAAAATCAAGACTGTGTTCTGGCTGGAGATTGTTATTTTTCAGATAGTGTAAAAAACTTGTACTTTGGTGGTAATACAAATTATTGCCTTTGCACTTGGTTTGAGCAATGCAGTTGGAGGTAATTAAGTGGGAAGAAACTGTGCAAAATAACAAATAGAGTTATTTGATGGATATCACAAGAACTTAACAACATATTCACAGAGCATTGTTTATACAACTTTTACGTCAGAAAAAGTAAGATTAAAAACAACGTTCAATTATAGTTTGCCTAGAAAAGACAAATTATTGAAAGCAGTAATTTTTCACATATATGTAAAAATTTTATAAATATTATTTTGGTTACGGGATTTCTTTTACTTGTAGGATACGTGAGGGTGTGGGTGTAGTAATGGAATTTTTTTTAAATTGAATCACAGTCAAAGTGAGGGTACAAAGTTTATATCGCATGGCTTTCAGAGACATTCAAAAAGTTCTGAAATGACGGTAACAAATGATAAAAAATTAAATTATTTTTCCTTTCAGAACATGAAAGACTCAAATCTAACCTGGAAGATAATTTCACTTATCAAATTTCAGTTCAAGTGATATCCAGTAATTTATTGCTTCAGGAGACAAAATTAATACTTTATGGTACGATTGTTAACAAATCGACACACTAACAACGATAACACTTTAAAAAAATTTAATGAATTTAAAATAAAATAAATGAAGTAAGTGTCATGTGACGTGTATACCCAATGGTAATGTATGCTGAATTGATGTGAATTAAGTTTGATTTGAGACTAATGAAATGAAAAGTGATCAATGCTTGGATTGTAATGAGGCGTAAAAATACACACGATGCTACATTTTACATAGAAAATATACCTTTTCAAGAGGTAGTATATTCCACAAAACTACATTCACTGACACAGAATTAAAATCCGAATAGCACACTATAAAATGACGTATATACGAAACTAGCACTAAAATTACATACAGGAACACGAATCACCAAGTGTCATAGAAAAGTATAAAAGTACAAAACAGTTTGACGAAAGTGAGAAAAAGTCCTTTACACGGAAGGCGCGAACGAACAAACGCAGAGTGGCGATAGCGCCAGGCGTCGACTGGCGGCGAGGCGGGAAACGCGACGCTAGCGCTGCGGCGGCGACGCCGGGAACTAGCGGCACAACACCGCACTGCCACTGTAACATGTAAACATTGATAAACACGGTCACTGACACTGGCATTGACATTGCTATTGCTGTTGTCACCGATGACGTCGACACCGCCGCACCGGCCGCTAGCGGCCGCGGCGGTGAGCACGTAGTAGAAGAGGTGACCGGAGAGGTCCGAGGGCATGGTATAATTGCTCACTATATAGATCATTTGAACTCTTCATGTCTTCAACCCAACCTCCATTACTGGACGTTGTCATTTTACAAAATCCCAAATGTAAAAAAACTGAATTAACACGATTACCACCAAAAGTGACAGAAATCTTTTTTAACGCATTACAAAACAACTATAATTTGGGAAATAAAAAAACAGCTTTTCCGTTGTTAAAGAGTTAAGATGGAATGGGAACTGTGATTAATGTTCTTGAACTATTGTTCAGAAAAACAATTTGAACTATTTGAAAAACAATTTGAAAAACAGATTGAACTTGTCTCGCGTTTATGGGAAAGGCCGAAAAAATATCAAGTTTGAGTGCAACACTGCTCCTGACACGAACTGGCTAGCAACAATAAAACAACGCAATTAAGTAATCCGGATCAACACCAATATTATCAGTATTTACTACTGTACAAAACGTAGGGTTTGATTTAGAGTACGGTTAGGTTAAACCATACTCAAAAGTGTGTTACGCATTTATTGCAAGATATTCCATATGTTGAAAGTCACTGTTTTTAGAATCGATATCCCAAAAGCACTATGGAGATCTAACACCAAGATAGGACGAAAAGTAATTAATGTTTTATGAAACTTTATGAAATCGTATTTAAAACTTAAACTTGCAACTTAAATTAAGTTCAACCCCAAACCCAGGATTAAAGGGGGGTTAATTGAAATCGTAATAAAGCTCAACCGCTCTGGGTTCTTAAGATTTAATATATCTTATAATATACCTCACCGACTGCAAGAACCCTTTTTTTCCGGAAACGGAAGGGATTAAAAGTTGTATATTTAGAGTGTCGAGAGTCAACAATGTATAATTACAGGGTTGCCACTCGCCGCCCTCGCAATCAGCGACGGTACTGCCAACTTGCGAAATTAAAAAGGGGGAAACACGGATTGATGTTACCTTCGCACGCCAGCCTGCGACGATTCAAGTTGGGGGAGGGGGGTGAAGTGAGGGAGAGGGGGTTATTAAATACTTTAAATTTAATTTTTCTTTCTTCCAGGACTTACAGGAACGTCAACAGAGAATATATGACCTTTATTCAATTATAACCAAAACATTGATCTCATCCTGGTGTTTGAACAGCTGCGAACTTATAATTTGACTTTGAAGATATGGACACACTCAGTCTGAAAACATCGTTAAGAAAAATCCCCTAGATAGATTTTTAACCTAAAAAGGGGTGAAACACAAATGTAGACGTGAATCTTGAAAAGGAATGATTAATTGACTATTCTTTTAAAAATATATACAACAAAATACAGTAAAAGAAAAAATCTATAATGTTATAATACGCAAAAAATTGTTTTAATTTAGTGTTACATACTTAAGTATAACGTCGAAATTGAGGATATTGATTTTTATCGATAGTTAGGCCTAATTAATTCGGTCGTAGGCCTAGGCCTATATTCACAAAAGGAGTTTTAAAGTATAAATAATGCCAATTGTAATATGTAGATTTATAGTGCTCGTCTTTGAACCCAAAGGTTGCCGATTCGACCCTGAGAAAAGTTAATACCTTTCTAAAGGTTTGATTCCGGCCCAATTGTTTTTTGACATTGGGCTATTAATTAATGATACTTTTGAACAACTGGTCGATGTTAGATAGTAAGAATACTGGGGTTTTGGGCCGTTCCCCGTCAAAATGTCACTGGCAAAGATACACCCAAAATAAAAATAAAAACAGCACTTCAAAGTTTTTTGGTATATCTAATAGCTATCCTAAAATACAAGAAATCTTTATATATTTCTTGCTGCTTATACAAATTTCAATAATTATAGACATTTTTTAAAGAGTTGCACATTATCTACAGGTAAATATTAACAAGAAAGAGAAGGCTAATAGGAGGGGTTAAAACTCGACCCGAGTGAGTTATCAGGTAAAAGCACAAAAACACTCCAGCCCCATTAGCGTTATAAAGATGGAGCTCGAAAGCGGATTATTTCATGAGGGACAAAAATAAACGGTTCGACGTTTTTAATTAGCAAAAATGCGTTAATTAACACTCTTGATACGCGAGTGATGTTTTACTGGTAATGTCTAGAATTGGTAAAACATGCTCTTCTAAATAGTACAGTATTGGGGTTTCTATGTGCTTTAATGCCTGCATCTATTATAGCCACTGATTCGATTTCTATTCACCGAAAAAGTGTATGTTAAACTAACCTTCCCGATAATTAGAAACTGAAAAAAAGGTAAGAAATACACTTGTTCCTTTAAGCATTGTATGCAACACATTTTTTACCAGAGTTAACAAAAGACCTGCTAAGCAAAAATCACTCCTCCATTTGGCTGTAATAAAGCCTGAACATATGAAAATTGGAAATAGAACAAATAAAGAGAAAGTACCTTCGACCCCAAATCTGCTTAACATTTAAGACGATATATTTTTGACGTGATCAGGAGCAGGCGGATGCAGAGACAAAATAACCTCATCAAGTGAGAGGAACCTGACAAAGGGTGATTGACTGGTGTCAAACTTGTCGAGGTGTACAGTGTAGGCTACGGAGAGGAGCAATCAATACGGGCTCGTCCGTGGCGCGTTGTTCTGCTCTCTGTGCTCACTGATATACACGTCTCACAAGATCTAAACATGCTCGTAAAATAAGACCAATCAGAGAGGATAAACTAAAGTACTGTATCAGTAAAACTAATTCTTAGCTTGAATTGTCTTACAGTAAACCTTTAAATAATTGTAAAATAAACGAGGTGTGAATTCCTTAGTTATTGACACTGCAATTAAGTCCCAGATGCAAGTATTTCAAAAAGTAAAGGTTCAGTAACTGTAGATAAATACTTTATTCAAACGGCAAAACTGTTTTCTGCAAATAAAAACTGTGTCAACTGTTAAGGGGAAAGGTAGAGATTAAAAATTCACCGGAGCGCGTTCAGGACGCATACAAAGTTTCAAAGCAATCTCTGCCGAAGACTCCTGGTGAAGTTTTTAACGAGAAAACTTCTACGATTTTGTTTTTCAATCGTTAGTGTGAAATAGTTCGATTTTAATAGCGTGATTGCTAGACTTAATGTGCTGAAAAAGGTCTAATTATGATGTAAATTGAAATAACACGTTAAACGTAACATGTAGCGGAGTTTTAAGAGCTATGGTGGTAATATTAGGTCGGTATACTAAAATCTCAGCCAAACATTTTTAATACTCTTTTTTGTAAATTTATTGATGTACATCAGAAGTTTTTGAAGTATTTTGAAGTCGGTTCATTTGACTGAATTTATTGTTTGGTCGTTCCCGACGATGCAGACATACATTCACCCGTTTTCAAAGCTGGGCACGGCAACGCGACATCTTGGATGCTGTCGGTGGACCCGGTCTACATAAAAATGTTGGACGGTAAAGACAACTAGGGTCCGTAGTATTGCTTTTCCATTTCGTCCAGAGAGTCCTCCGATCCAAAAAGACTGATTTATACAGGATCGCTGTCTGGATCTTTGGAGAAATGAACTGCTAGAAACGGAGCTAGCCCGAACGGGCGAAAGCCAAAGTAGGCCAAGTGCTGATGTAAAGCGAAAAGCGATTCCAGGCTGGTGTTCGAAATAGGAGTCAATTCTAGTGGTCATTTTACTAGACATTGTTGTAAGACTCCCACCACTGTTCAAGCTGGCCACCTGTGTGCGTAAAAAGTTATGAGCAATGCTATATTGAAAAATATATAAAAATTCCATTTCATACGTTATGTTGGCTACTATGCTTTGAGTTTCCTGGTTGATTCCTACAACCTCTTTCATTCACCGACTGCAGCGCTGCCGGCCGCGGCCAGGTCAGTGCCAGTGCTCAGCGCGCCGTAGCCGTAGCGTTACCACCGTTACCGGGTACCCGCTACGCGCGCCCTCTACCGTAGCGCCGCCGCGCGGTTACCGAACGTGTTAATTATTTAAATGCAACTCCCAGAGCGTGCCTCATACCTTCACACACGGTGACGCCACAATGCGTGGGAGTGAAGGAAAGAATGGTGGTTATTGCTGGGAGAGCAAACATTTAGGAAGATATATGTGTGAGGAGCGATTTTGCAACAAGATTTAATGAGGAAAAGAGCAATAATTAATGTGTGGTAACGGTTGAGTTCTTAATTAGCTGTGGGAATTGTGTCATAAAAGAGTGAATATCAAATACTGTAACTGAACTAACCGGTTATTTTACACACACTGAAAGATTCATATGGAAACCAGCATTGTATGCATCCACAATACTTTGAGAGGACAATAATATCTTATTTATACATCCTATTCCTTTAAAAAATCGAGTACTGATGAAATTGTTACAATAATCTATTTTTTGAAACTGTGAACCATAGAATAAAATTAGCAAATAAATTGGGAAAATGTCTGTACAATTAGTCTATAGTGACATACCCGTTGAAAATACATTGCCAATTTAACTTTCCAATCAAAACAAATTCTTGTTTAATCACAAATATCAGAGTTCAAAGTCGGTGATCAAACAATGTGGCGCGTAGCCAATCAGGTGCGTCCGTCCGTCTATCTGCGGGTAGGTGGTCATCAATTAATGGTTGCCATGACGACGGCCATCGGGGCGCCTGCCGGGAAGGGTTCCGGGAGCGTTGTTAACAGGTATAGAGGAAGACGAGGGGGCGTGCATGTAAACAACTCGGTGACGAGCTAAGGGCGATCAAAACAAAACACGCGATATCTCGATTGCAATCCACTAGACGTCAAATAAAATAAGTACACTTCATTCCTAAAAAAATCATTTAATACCCTGTACATTATAAGCGTAAAAGTAAATGGGGGAAAACGGACTCCCAATTTAGAAATGATAGTCCGTTTATGTAATCGAGTTTCATATGCAATATTTTCGCTTATACCTAAACAAATTAAATGGTAAAAATATAACCACGTGAAACTAGAAAATAATATGTCTCCGACGGAAAGTTTCAAATGCACAGGGACAAACTAACACGCACAGAGAAAACTTCAACGAAAAAGCTTTTGCTTAGTATGTGGTTGGGGGACACTGTAAAAGCACATCGTAATTAAAATTCAAAACGTATTATGCCAAATTGAAAATCATACCGCCAAGTCACCGTCGTACAATAACCGTAGATAGCATTTCGGTGTCGTACAAGGTAGCGCTCTGGGCCCCTTCATGTTTACCGCCTATCACTTACCCCTCCACCCCCTACCCGCCTTCCATCAGGCATTGTGCCGCTGTCTCGTCACCCGCCCTTCATTAAACTTACATAATTACAATTAATGACGCCCGAGGGCACCACTGTCTTTGTTTGCTTCATTTTAATATAAACTAAAACGGATAAACCTGCTCCCTTCATTATTCATTTCGGCGGAGACTTGGGTGAACAGCGCGCTGGAAAGGTGGAATGGAAATTCAACAGGGGCGGAGTTTACTTAACGTGCTTATATCTTTTCCAACTTTAAAAGTTAACTTGTCATTAAATTTAGGATGACAGCAGCTTAAAGACTGGAGGTATTTTAGCTATTATGAAAGAAAATGGTGTAGACACATTGCTCATGTAAATTTAAGGAGTTTTAGAGTGGGCTCTTGAAAAAAAAAACATATAGGCCTATTTACACATAACTTTTGGCTGTCACATTTTAGTTAGTTTAACCTACTATAGTTAAAACCATGTTAACGCAATTTATTGTACCATAGGCTATGTACAGAATGACAAATAAAGAAATTTGACTATGACTATATTATTACCGTATAGGGTAAACATAAGTCAAGCTTATAATACGGTAGGCCAACTATACTCTTAATAGTAAACATATAATCATTTAACCTAATGATATATAAATCATAAGAAATCCAGTTAAATCAATCTTTAACCACGTGAGAAACTGAAATCCATTCTTAAACACCTCCGAGATAAAAAATTTAACCAAAGATATTACGTTTTCGTCGTTTGCCTCAACCTAGTCTTTATCAAACAAATCTTCTCGTTTCTGAATTGAAGTTGATACAAGTATACAGGATTCAACAATATTATTCCTTTGACTGCTTAGTACACATCCATTTGATTACACACTCAATGATGGAAAGATATGCAGTATCATAAAACGTTATTATAGCTCTAAAATTAACATGTACGTGATGATTGATTTTACACTTATAAAACTATACGAATCGATTTACTTAACACCTGAAACCATTCAAATGCTTCTGAGGAGAAACCCTTTACACAAACTGTTTCACTTTTTTTGTTTCAATTTAATCTTTGCTTGGAAACGTTAATACTGTTACTAACACGAGTGGCATTTCCCTCGAGGTTTACTCGGTGATTCACTGTTAAGCTCCAAGCCTGACCGACCATCCCCTTCTCGGCTCTAGCAGGAATGCAGACAGCGTGCATAACGTGCGAGACGCGTGTCGTAACATCTTGTCCCAGGTAACATCTTGTCCCAGTAACATTTTGTCCTAAATTCCTCAGATGCCCAACTCTCTACCTGCTCCCTAGTAACATTCTGTCCCAAAAATTATTTGACAGGTCTTCCTTCCCTTAATTGAGCATATGCCAATGAATTCAGAATGTTATTTTCGTCTTCTGCATTTTCGATCAGTTGAATTTCTTGGTAATTATTGCGGCTATACGAGTTACTACGGATTCAAAATGTAATCAAAACTGTTTTATTGTCTTCAAAGGCCCTAAGATCATGAAAGCTTCAGCTAAAACTACGGAATGGTTGTGACTGAACATTAGAGCAGATATACAATTCAAACCTTCTTTACAGTTTGGGTAGTTTTTAAGTGTTTCTATCGTGGAATACAACTTCTCTCCATGGTTCACACATTTGTGAATTTTTTAAAGGTAATGAAAATGTTTCGCTTCTTCATGGACCGTCCTATTTATAAACAATTGATTATCATTGTCACTGTTCGGCCGCTTCATTGGAAAATATTACAAGTATTAGCACAATCCAAGTAGTATTAATAGAATTAAACTGTTATTTGAATAAATTTTAATAAAATTATATTTTCTTTGGTCAACAAATAACTTGAAACATACCGGTTTGTATAGGCCATACTTCCGCACACTACATGTGGAGGCTACTTTTTTCATGTTTTTGTTTATATTTTATTTTGATACAATGTCCATGGTTTGTGAACACATTAAGGACAAATACATTTTAAATTTAATTTCAATGAATTAATCTGTACAGCTTAACTTAAGGAATGTATTTCACTTTTAAGAGTCTATAAAAAGTTTAAATAAGACAGAACGACATTGATTTTGTATTTGATGGTCGCCGAATATCAAATATATATTTTTTATAAAAAAATATTGCTTTTGGGAAGTATATTTCTCAAAAGTTCATCGACATAATATTTTATTTTTACTTCTGACATAAAGCTACACAAATGCAGTCAAAAATTGTTTCTGTTTTACATCCATTATAAACAACACATTTTATACGTTGCCTAGAGTGATTGTCTAGACCGCATTTAATTAAAATTCTAATTTCCTTGGTCTCATTCGGGTCATCGAGGATTTAAAGGTGAACCAATAACCACGGAAAGTATGCTATGTATTTGTACATTATAAATTCTTGGTAAATTAATGATTTTTCTTGCAACGGATGTTGTAAACGTAGCACGACAACTTTCACAAAATAGCTGTTTTGGGTGTACGAGAATTAGCAAGGGTATCCTATTCTTTGGGAACGGTATTCGGTATGCGCCCTCTTCCTCTTAGAATGTGCAGGCCGAATGTATGCGTTACATTTGATGTAGGCAGGATTTTTTTCGTTATTTGTCCTTCGCAGAACACAGGATGAACGGATAACATAACATTTTTAAAATATTGAAAATTTCCTAGAGTTTCTTAGTTTAACATTAAGTAAAATCCATATCAAAGAACCACAACAGTTGTGTGTCAACTAGGATTAAACAGAATATGTATATTATTCGATTTGGTTAATTATTGTGTTTCGGCCTTTGTAACGAAATATACTATTATTAACCACATGATATTTTCCTGACATCTGGATTTTAAACTTGTTAATAAACAGAAATACCTCGCATATTTTGTGGTTTAAGACCAGGACTGGGGAAAACTGATGTAATGTAATAGACAATGGCTGTTTCATTAGCGGGTAAATCGATGTAAAAATTAGTACCCAAAACGTCACTAGCCTGATCAGCTGGTACATGTTATTCTTATGGACATCAGATTGATTACGTCACCGGCCTGATTCAAAAGCGGCATTTTCCAACATCAAAGAAATGAAACAGCCCTTAAAAATGTTCAGCGGATGTAAAGAGCATAAAAAGTTCATATTGAATTTTCACTTCCAAATGAATGTACAGCCTTTCATAGTAGGCCTACAATATCCTATACTCTAATACGAGTAAGGTATGTTTGTATGTATGTATATATGAATGTATGTTTGCACACGTGTCTCAAAATCTGCTCGAACGATTTTCTTAAAATTTGTACAAATAACTTAGTTCTGGGATAAAAATAATATAAATACAGGTGTCTATGTCAGGAAAAATCTTAATTCGTAATAATCATAAATTGACGTTTTCATCTTTTAACATTGGTCGAATGGAGTTAAAAATCAAAACAAACAAAGAAACAAACAAACAATGAAAACAGCGAAATGAAGTGTCAAAGTGTAAATATGTGGTTTGCGATTGCAAGCCAGTTAGTAAATTATAAAATTGTACTATAATAACAATAGTTTAAGATCGTACTTGATATTGCTGATTATGAATATTGACATAAATGAAAGTTATGTAAAAGTATAAAACAATTAAAAACAGTATAATTAATTAGTTTGTAGAATTGCAATTACATTTTAAAATAAAACAATTCATAACTTTTATGAAATTAGCTGTTAGTCAAATAGGTAGATTCCCTGTGTTACAAATTCAACATGTGGTTCAACAAATATACACCGGAGTGCAGAACCCGTAGGCCTACAATGAAATAGTCTGAAAGGCGAGTGAGCGAAGCGAACGAGCTCGTCTTGGTTTTGAACAAATCTTTTGCTACTTGTTACTTTAGCGCACTGTCTGTAACTGATATTACAATACAGAATTGTTTAAGTGTTTACCGAGAAAATGCTCGGCCCCCAGGTACCTAATGTTTAAATAAATAACAGTTATGTAAAAGTATAAAACAACTAATCAATTTGTAGAATTGCATTTGAATTTAAAAACAAAAGCTTTAGTAAGAATGATGATAAGGGCTGTTAACTTAATAATTAGAATCCACGTGTTAAAGATTCAACATGGGTTCCATAATGAGTAACATGGTAGTCTCACAAGCCCGGCTATTTCGCTGTTGTCTTGTGTTCGGACTCTCAAAATACATCCGGCGGCTGTGAAATGGAACAGATTTCTTGGAGTTTAGCCGTCCCGTGTGTCCACGACCTTTGGCGCTATTTTGACACACACTACCGAATTATAGGCTATACACGGTTGTCAAGGCGTTAATTTTTGTAACTATCTAATAACACCGTAATTTTAATCTGCGTCCCTCCCAGGCCGGTGCTCCATGCGGCCGCATGCCGCTCGGACTTGATCAGCTCTTAGGCCTACTACCTGAGCTGCGTTCCTCAACCCTTGTCAAACTTTCGTTGGGACAAAATGTTACCTCGTTAGCTGATTTAATCTACTGTAAAAAAGATTGGGACAAGATGTTACTGGTTTTCCAAGAAATTCGAGCTAGGACAAAATGTTACTGGGACAGAATGTTACCGAACCGCGAGACGTGCGTACAGACATTGTGTGCGAGGGAGGGGGTGTGGGGTGAGAGGGGAATACAGGGGGGGAGATGATTTCGGTCGGATGCCCATCATAAGTTCAAGGGTGCCGGGTATTCAAGGGGAATTATCAATTTGCAATTGGGTATTTTCCATTAATACGATTTAATATCCAAGCATGGAAGAGATAACATGAATTAAAAGTAGATATTGTATGTGTAAATTGTTCACCCCTCCACTATTAGGCCATACAAAATTATTACTGCGTAAAAATACACCAAACTAATGTTAATTCACATTATATCTTCCTATTTTCGTACACGAAATAAGTACTGTTATACTATGAGTACTATTGTGCATTTTACTAAAAAAAAAAACTAATAATCGATTAATTTACGATGCAGTTTGATTTATTAGATACAGTGTGGAATGGATTGTACGTAAGACACGATGAAAATTTATTACGAGAAACAATATTTATAAAACAGTAAAAGTGAGAAGGATTTATAAAAATATATATTCCAGTTTAATAAAGAACGAAAGCGAAAACGAAATTGGTCGAGCCTGGAGGCTTTTCGTTATTATCTGAAGAAGCTTCCATTGTCAGCGCTCTGTGAATGTGCATAATACGCCCGGCTCTGCTGCTGCTGCTCGCTCATTGTCGAACATTGTACTGCCAGCAGTAATTAACTTGTTTATGGCCGTATCACGGCCCCATCACCACTTGTGCGTTACGAGAAAAATACAGTGTTATTTATATGGGTAAATTGATTCAATTCTTTAGATGGATAAAACAATATTGAAAATAATTTATTTTAAGAATGATTATAAAATATATAGCGTAATCAAAATACCAAATATGTAACTATAGTTTAACAGTACTGTATATTATAGTATTTATGCTGTAATAGGTAGAGGGAGTGGTGCAAATGTGGAAACAATGTTTTATTTTTTATCATATCTATTTTACCTACCATTGCAATTTCTCCAAATCCTGGAAAACAATTTCACAGATATATTAGCAACAATAATACCTTTTAGTTTTTGAAAAAAAGTTACGTTTATATATTAATAAAAATTGTATAGTAAAAGTTTGCATTTTGGGCCGATTTACAAAAAGTGCTGGTAATGTGGAAACATGGGTTTTCTGGTTCATAACGGTACAAAACACAAATATGAAATCATTATTTAATAAACATTGTAAACATTGTAGCTTTACACACTCCTCTGGTGTTTTGTCACTATTCACATATCGTTGTACAGAGGTCTGTGGAACATGGTATTGATTCACAGTCTTTTGCAGTCCCATCTTCTTTTCTATCTCCATGATAGCTTGTATCATGGATTTATCATCCCAATTTTTGAATTTGCCCTTGGGCTTGAGACCAATCGTCTTCCTCGGCATCTGAAACACGAGCAATGGAAATGTAGAACACGCAACAAAAGGTGAGGGTAATGTGAAAACGTTTGCACATTGCCACCAATGTTGTGCTTCCACATTACCAGCATCGCCATATTGGACTACAAAGTTGAATGGACGCTACTTTTCAAACTAAGAATTGCCTTAATTGCACATTATTGTAGCTTATTTATTGCTTAACGGTAACTGAATAAGTACTAAGAGATAACAGGATAGACTACACGATAAAAGAGATTTTAAAACTTACCTTAAAACTTTTGAAAAACTGGAAAATCTTTTAACAACGTGATCACTGACTAACAACCACTCAATGACTTCCAGCGCTCCTACAGGCGTTTCAATGAATTAGAACAAGAAGTTTATGTGATTGCTGCTATGCTGCAGAACTTCTCAAGCCGTACAATACATGTTTCCACTACATTACCAACACGCTTCCACATTTGCACCACTCCCTCTACGGATAAGTTGCTTTATGGATATTTCCTTATGGAAAAGATTAATCTTTAGTACTTATCTATTTCATAATTCAACTTCTACATTGATTTTAAGGCTAACTGTATAACTAAAATCCCAAAATTGGTATGTCTGGATAGAAAAAATTGCAGGTATATCAAGAGTGGATAAGTTTATAAAAGGTCTGCAGGATTTCGTAGCTCACAGTGTGTACAAAAAATAAAGTATTTTAAAAACGGTTTGTGATAGTCTTAAAATGTAATATTGTCTCATACACTAAGATAAATTATTGGCAGGACGACAGAAAGGAAACAAATAAAATTAATATTTGCTAGATTTTTAGGGCGTTTTTTATATTTTTCCAATGACATATTCTTATATACATATTGTAATTGCGTAAGCTGCATAATTATAACATTCATACATTTGTTTAAAATTGCTATACACAGTGTGTTGTTATACAGTTTGAAGAGTTAATAGTTAAATTGGCCGAAGAGCGACGCCCAGGGGTATGATGGAGCCTATCTTAGCGGCAACAACGACGACGCGACTCTGAAACTCTTCCCCGGGGAGAGTGTCTTGCTGTCTTCGTCATTGCTTGAGGAGCTGGTCTGGTCACTTATTTTGTAATAACGCCCATCAACAGCTTATGATCTGTTTGATAGAACTACTTTAGGATACTTGCGACCGAAATGGAAAGTGTATAGTACTGTAGATATAATACAGACAGCTAATTTGAATTTATATACAAATTTAAAGGAAATTTTATTTTAAAATCAATTCCATCATTTATTGAATTTAATATCAATTCCAAATCATGAAATTTAAAAAAAAATATTAATTGACATGCCTAACAAAGAAATAAATGTGCTGTTAAACAAAGAAATATGTTTTATGTATTTATAAATCAATACTACGATGAGATAATAAAAATCCGTTTCGATCATGTGTTGCTAAAGTTCAACGCAACATCCGAGACGCAACACGTCACGTGACCGTAGACGCCAAGGTTAATTAACAGCTGATCGACACGTGATCAGGTGATTATCGGCTTTTGTTGGATCAGCTGACTGACGTGACGTCATGTACGTCTTGATTGATTAGAACAGACTGATTGCACAATGTTTGTAGTTTGCAATTGTGTTACGATTTGCATTTACACATGTTATGCAACTTTGTTCATGCATGTCGAATGAAGTGCAATCTATTTGAGGGTACGGGGCAAATTCCTCTCTCTAGTTTCATGGCTAAGCCATTGTTCATGAAATAATATCATTTTAACCAAATGTTCTGCTTTGTTCCGAATATGTAAAGTATTTAGACAAGTTCAATTATTAAAGCAGAATTAAGGCTCTAACGTAAAAATAGTTGTCGCAGCAATTTACGAAGTTTGGTTCTAATTATAACCAAGACCGCGAGCTTGAATAGGCTGAAGTGACGACAATGTTCTCGCAAGCCCTGTGGGATTCATGTGGCAACAACCGCGGTCCTGGAACGTATCCCTGGGGAACACCTCGGCAGTTGCGACGGTACCTGCTGCCGTGGCTGTCGAATACTGATATCCCACGCTTACAAACTGCCAAGTAACAAACACATCCAACGCATTACAAAGTAAAATAATTATAAATATTTTCACATTCGTAAAATCAAAGGCTAGTTAAACTTCAATTTTAAGTCTTATAAGTAAGAGCTCGATGCGCTGATGCTCTCCTTATTAGACCTACTTTTGAATGTTACCATGGAGAAAAATTACCCAGCCAGAAGCCTCCCTATAATGTAGGCCTAACCAACTTTAAGATGGAACACAAATGTGAATTTCCATTTCTACCAAAAAACATAACCAAGGAAAATTGTTAGTTTAAAAGTACTCGTTAGTTTGAAAGTAATTGTTAGTTTAAAAGTACTCGATGTTGAGATCTTCGAACTGAATCAGAAACGTGTGAAAACTTTAATTAAACTAAAAAAAGATTTCAGATTATGTTTTAAGACTTGAATAACAACAACAACAACAACAACAACAACAAAGAAATTAGCTCTATGAGTTGTGCAGAGTGAGAGAAACATGGGTTTCTTTAAGAATTGATAGATACTAATGTATTATATCCGCTGTGTTACCTGAAATGAGACTCAAAATAGGCCCTGAGAGAGATCTAAGTGGGTGGTAACAGGGATATTCAATAACATCAATTCATGTTTCTGCCTGTACTAAATGTGTTTTCCAGGAAGTTATGGCGGAGTGTCTGCAGGTATATTTACCAGACCGTCTCCTCTTCGCCCTCTCGGCCCCCGTGGAGAGGACTCACCACATGTGATGTTTATTTAGATGGTCCCCGTCCCGGTGACAGCGCGACGGGCTGTCCCTACCATGTCACCGCCTCCCCTCCCCCTCCACCGTCACTCGACAATATTTCGGTATAAGTATTTTTGTAGTCTGCTTTTTGTCTGGTGTGTATTTCTGATGATGAGAAGGAAATCCAATCGAGTGAGGGTCAGTTTGTTTTTAAAATGTACTTTAACTTGTAATTGTATAGAGAGCTGGCGTTGGATAAGTCTATGCTTATAAAATATACATTTTGTCTCGAAGAAATCCTTTTACGAAACCAACGAAAAGATTGTAGATAACCTGAAGAATAGGAATTGGCTTGACGCAACAAGCTGGCTCCTATTTGTCCTCCATATGTACTAGATGCGTTTAGTTAGTGTTTGATTAAATTCATGGACTAGGCACACCGTTTTAATTTGTAGCGATTTTTCCGAATCTAATAGTCTGAGATTAGAATTTTCTTGTAACTTTTTAAATAGAACAAAACAAAACAAAGAGATGTCAATGAAATGCAAATAAGTGTAACACGGTAAACAGAAGCCTTTGTTAAAACCACCATGCAAAGTTTACAAAATAGCTAAATTTATCGTTAACAATGATACAATTTAATTCAATTAGCGTGAAAGTTTAAATAGACTTCTAGGTTTATTGATACTAAAGATCGCCTACTGGTCGCAATTCGACCAAAAATATAGTTGATATTGAGCCAATTAGTTTTAAAATGTCTTATAACTGAAACATCAGTTCTTCCTGATTAGCTAGCATTTTATACAGCAGCTGTCTCATGATTCATTCAATTATCCTTCTCCCATAAGATTAACATTGAACCTTGAAAGCCTGTAAGGCATAGCCCTGGGGGTAGGTGGGAATTATAACGCGATTCTGCTCATCTACAGTACAATACCTTTCTAAAAATATGCGCGGATTTACCCTACGATGCACACAAGCTGAGAAAAAAGGAGGAAAAGAAACATGCTTGCCCGTTAATATATAGATGTTCAAGTCCCATTCATTACTAACAATTCAAATATAAAATTATTTTTATTTTTAAAATGATTCTTTAGCAAAAAAAAAAAAATTGTAAAAATTTGGTCAAAATGTTATATACACAATGAAGCCTTTTTTTAAATAGACAACTATAAAAATGTTTATGTAAGATAAAAAAAATGTACACGCATAAATAAGGAGATAAGATGGTCAATTTGTAAACATATTTTTACAAATTATGCAATGGAACATAGAGAATATATTTCCTGGAAAACTCAGTGAGAATTTTAATAAAGTGCTCTTCATGCGTTTTTAACTCAGTTAAACCCACCTCGGGCGCACAATCGCATTTGCAATAGGAATTCTGCTAATGAAGATAAAGTTAAACTTTGTGAGCGCAATTTACATAAAAATATGAGCTCGATGAAAACTCGCTCTGTGAAAACGCGGGACAGCTCCGTCTCTTTCATACACTCATTTGTCGGCGCTGCCGGCAGTTACGTTATCTCTAACTGGCCGGCTAAAAATAATACTTTATACAGGGAAAAGTTTATTACAATTCATGTTCAACTCTACTCACGCTAACATGCATATCGGCTGAAAATATGACTTAGAAAATGTATTGGCTGCTTTACAATGTGCATTAAAATATAAAAAGTAAATGCAAACTTTTATTATACATTTTTTTAATATAGCTACGAACCGTTTGAACGATTTGAGATTTTCTCGTATTTAATAATTAATTAAGGTACACACTAAAGCCAATACATTTTATATACTATGACTTAAGTTAGTTTTGGAATTAAACCTTTGATTTGAAAAGTGCTAGGTGCACTATACCTTAAAATAACAACAACAAAAATTTGTTACGTCGATGTACCCTGGGACCAGTGACTTACGTTTGGGGTTGAATCCTTATAATGTTGCATCCAGTCACATCAAAGTCATTAATCATTGCGAAGCCATTTCGGAAATTAAATCACAGCACCGCCCCACACTCCCCCCAGGAGCCATTAATTTGGTTAAATAAGTTTTAATCAAAGTTGGGAAGGGCTAATCTGAACTTTACCCTGACAGGTTTCCCGGGATAACCTGGGGGGCAATAACAATAACCGGCGTGGGACAAAAATTAAGCGTTAAGGGGGTAGCTAGTTTCGTTTGCGAAAGTTAGGTCCAGGTTGTGTCCATATGTAAACCTTTTATAATATTTATTCAACAGGAACCAACAACACCCTCCCCCAAGAAGAATACTGCTTCGATGTTTACCTAAAAAGATTAGCAGGTTTCCAATAACATTTTTCAACAAATTACAAGAAATGTTGTACAAAACACAAATATGTTTTAAGAACCGTTTCATGGATAAGATTGCGGTAACAATTTTCACAATTTTGCTAGGCATCTGCGGGTATGTACTGCATTTAAACATGAAAATATCTTACGTTATACTTTGTAATTAAATACTGGTTGTGTAAATACACCGTAACTGTAGTCTACCATTTACTAAAACTGCTTATTAATCGTAGAGCACTATTAGTTAAGCTTCCGTGTATCCCTATACGATTTCGCAATTTCAAGTGTAAACGGCATTAACCACAGGATGATTCAGAGAGTAGTGTCAACAATCAAGAGACATCAAGTTGATTGTGTTGACTGGCCTTCCGGAATAACAAGCTTATAGACGAAGCCCGGCGCGGCGGTCACGGTAAAGGATTCTGGGATTAGGGGATTCGGTCTAGTCAGAGAATCAGAATTAATTAATTACAATGACATCACGTAGTTCTAATTTGGTCCTAATAAATACATACACGATATGGTGCTCACATTTAATGAAAGATTAGTACTAAAGAGTATTGAGTAAATATTAAACTCGAAAGCGGTTTACCGTTTACGTAAAAACACAGACTTCAAATCTATTTACTGAACTTTTATTATTGTTGAAACAGTGGGCCAGTTACATTCATATAAAAATTCTTTAATCTTGAAGATTTGCAATTTTTCTTTAAAACTATTCACCGTCAACTATTGTACAAAACACATGGCTTTGTTAATTTTTGAGAAATTTACGCTTGGTTACATATTTATACAATTTTAAAGCTCCTAGTTATGTACAACTGCATTTAATTAAATTATGTTTGCTAAAATAAAGTATTTTGGGAATTTTGGCTTTTCAAGCATTTTTTCGATCCTCAAAGTAAAGACACTCAGTGAGTAGTAGTAATGTAGGAGTACTTTGAGCGGACAAGTCGCACAAGTGATGCAAAGTCTTGGCTGCGGGGGAAGGCAAACAACAAAGTTTCGGACATAATAGCCGAGTTAAGAGGGCCCTGTCAAGGGTAATGCCCGAGCGTGCCTTGGCAATAGGACGTAAATAATGTGACAAGAGACATATTCGATCCAACAACATCAACGACAACAGGGGGCTTTTTACTCAACAACTACTCTACAGAGGTTAGGAGAAATGTCGTATGATTAATGGTCATTGTTTTAAGGTTCTTTAAAATGTATAGTCCAAACAATCATGTGTTGATAAATTGCTGCTAAATAGCTTTGTTAGATTTGGTGTGGTGGAGAAAAAATTGGCCTATGCTTTGAAATGCCAAAAATATTTTTGAGAACAAGCTTTTATTTAACAAATATATTATTTATTACGGTAATAACTTAAATTTAACGTAGAGGATTCAAAGAATAAATGATGGATGAACGGGATTAATTTCATAAAGAGTACGGTGTTGGGATTTCGAAGTTTGCTTGCATGCAGATTTGTCGTATGGATTGGCTGAGCTACAGGCATATCAGGTACAAGTAAGGGGGTTCCCCAGGGACACGTTTTGGGACCCTGGTTGTTCCCGCCGTTGAAATTGCCACCTGCGTTTCCCTCAGGAGTACTTGGATGGCGTGTAAGCATATTAAGCAACTAATTACTTTCATACCTGAATTTTGGCACTGTTCAACGAACTTTACTAAAAAAATGTAAACAGCTTTTCTGGACATAAAAAGTCGAGCAAAAATTACCTAAGACCTCTCCGATAGTCAATAATGTTTGTGGTTTTGTTCCAAGCTCTTGTGCAGCTTTAATGCCCACCACTTACCCAGTTCAATAGTCTAATCAACTGGTGCTGCGACTAAAGCCATGTAACGTAACGAGGTGTGTTCGGGGGTCTTTGTACTGTCATCAAACTGATTAGACTTCGACTAACAATAATAGAAGAGACACATACGGGTATAGTTTGTACCTTGCGGTATAATCAGTCCATTACGTTTAAGTAGACATTGATATTAAGGTAACCTTTGAGCAATTATTTATTTAATTCAAATGTTTCTTATAAAAATGCAGTGTGTGTGAGTGTGTTTGTTATGAAAAAATGTGTTACGGTAGTGATTGCAAATTTTTTATGAGAAAAACATGAATACTACCATCTATTGAATTTGCCAACCGTCTTTCAATGCTTGAAAGTGGTTTGAGCTGTCGAACAGTTATGTTGGCAAGACTGTCAAATGTTGAGAACTGAGGGGAAACTTGAACACTCTCGTCCGTCTATCCCCCTTCTCCCCTCCCACAGTTGACTGACACTAACTACTTGCAAGTAATTACTTGTTCATCAGTCGTTACATAGGGTAAGTTATCTTGTAAAAACTTTAAACCAAAATGACACCAAGCATCCTAGTTGGTATTGAAGACACAATAAGGCAAAGTTACTTTTTGCATCAAGTTAGGCCAATTATTCCTTAGTATTGCCAACCAAACACTCATATTGTTAACTACCACTATAATAATTTTGGCTACTGCAGTATTATGAAGATTTCATTTTATGACCGAAAGAGAGAGATTTAACAGGAATTCAAAGGATATCTCCTAGATACCACGAATACATCGGTAACCAAAATTGTACCTCAGGTAACTTTTTCAATAAAACAAGCAAAACACAATTTTTTATGAACATCAGTAATAGACTGTTGTTTTTCGACTTTGTTGACATCCGAACCGCTGACTGTCTGGCTGGCTAGGTTCCACGAATGCCAGTTTTGATAGACAGATCCAGTCTTCGCCCCACTCTTGTCTTCCCATTTTTTAGTCTTCTGAATATCATATTACCAATGTTCTTATAGTTGATATAAGTATGTCTTTTCATGATAACAAAGCATGGTTTCATCTTCGCTTAAACTATTCCTCAGAAAGTTAATGGAATTGTCGTTTAAAAAGACAATTACTGAATTACTGATTCAACCAGTGATGATTTTAATTTATGTCTAAAAAGTATTCATTACTAGGCCAAAGCTCAAATGATTACCTAGTGACTGGGATCTAGGAAATCTATAATATATAACTTGCATGTAAGTATTATAAAGTTCATTTTACTCACCCTTTTTGAGAAAAATGTTCAATCCCAACAAACATTATATCCATAGCATTCCACACTTGACTTACCTGCAAAAGAAAAAGCTTGAGTAGATAACTTGCATAAATATTAAGTCTTGCAATGCAATAATCTTGGAACTCTTAAATAAAATCAAACAAACTGGTCTACAGTGTTAATTAAACAAACCAACACAAGATTGACGGTGAAATCCAAGAGCGTAATGAAGGTTTGATCATTAATGACAAAAGTGCATTAGTCCAATCCATTTGCAGCATTGTGCTCGGCAACAATGACCATCTGTATCCGCTGTAAATGCACATTACTGCAGTGCATGCACACGTTCCCGTGGTCCGTACACTATATTTCACACGTTTGAGTATTTCACCATTATTTTTCTTTATGGAAATGATACGTTTACGGTTATAGATTTATGGTAAAAAGAGAAAAAATATTATCTGGAAATACAGATATTAGACAGATAATATATGGAGAGAATTTTAAATCGCATTTTAATTTTTTTTAGATAGCACCAAATAGTGTACAAACTTAATCATATTGTAAGAGGTTTTGGGGAACAATTGTACTATTGCACTTATAATGTGACTAATAACGAAAATGATACCACTAATTAAACACTGCACTTTATTTTCACAGTGAATTCGAAGAAAGTAAAACTGTTAGTATTTAGAAATAATCAGGGACGTATTTAAGTATTTGCCGCCTCTAGGCAGCGAAGTTTTCCGCCGCTCCCCCCCTCCCCCCTCCACCCCGCCCCCCCTAGCGTACTCCCCGACCTCACATGCTGTGTCAGCTGATTTTGTAGAAAAGTAATAAGTAATTGCATTCTGAAATGCATCAACAAACATACTACATTTTGAGCATTTTTTAAGAGTGTATTTGTTGCGCCGTTTTCATTCAAAAAGTGAGTCTCATTCAGCGGGATACATGCTGGAATGCGTAACATTGTTGTACATTGTTGAAATTAATTTTTTATTTAGTCTGCAAATAAGAATGTCAGATTTAAACCAAATCATATGTTTTATTGTTTTTGTTTACTTTGGTAACATGTTCTGTTTTTAATGTGTGTGTATATTTTTCAGTTTAATAGATTGAGTTTTTGTGATTAACTGAGTTTTTTTTTTTTATTAGCTGAATTAGGAAATTACTAAGTTAATGGTTATGGGCCCAGACACACTTTCTGTTGGGTGTATATTTTTTAGTAAATAAAATATAAGAAAATGGATATTACTAAGATAAACATTTCACCTTTAGAAAGCAAGAAGAATTGGGCTGCCTGGAAGTACAAAATAAAGGCATTGTTGAGAACTGTACCTAATGCATTGGAAATTGTTGAAGGAGATATTACTAAGCCATTAATTGTACCACATGATGCATCGGTAGCCGCAAAAAGAAAATATGAAGAGGAATTAGCTCAATATAACAAGGTAGATGGCACAGCTCTGATTATCATAACAACCAACTTAAGTGATGCTAATTTAGACAAGGTTTTGCGATTCCAAACAGCAAAAGAGGTATGGGATGAACTTCACAAGATTTTTGAAGGGAGGTCAGAAGACAAAATATATGATCTTGGCCTGCAGTTTTTTCAGTATAAGAAAATGGATAGTGATGATATATCTTCTCATTTGAGTAAATTGAAACAGATATGGTATGATATGCAAAAGGAACTTTTGAATGAACATATCACAGCTTTGCCTGAATTTTTGCTCATCTGTAAGGTTTTAGAGACTTTGCCCGATAGTTATTTTAATTTTAGATCCAGTTGGGTTTTGCTGTCGAAGAAAGAAAAGAACATTGAAAACTTAACAGAGCAGTTGTGTGCCTTTGAGAGAACGTTAAAGGAAAAAGAAAATAAGGAAACTGAAGTAGAAGCTTTGACATCAAGAGGATATCATAAGAAATACCCCCGTCGCAGCAGACCTGCGTACTCAGCGAATTTCCAAATTAGTAGGTCTAGTATTAATTATGACCAGATAAACCTGTAAACCAAAAATCATCACAAGCTCATAAATAGGGAAATAAATGTTTATCTCCTTATGATAAATGTAGGGAAGGAGTATGCAGGTATGCTGCCATGGGGAACACTAAAACTAGGTTTTTAGCATAAAAAAAAATTATTTTGACCATATGAAGCCATACACTAAATTTCATCAATATCTGTCCATTGCTAAAGGAGTTTGCCTATTCTCCATATGATTAACATGGGAAACGAGTATGCAGGTTTGCTGCCATGATAAGCACAAAAACCAAGATTTTTTACCATAAATGGATGAATCTCAACCTAATGAAGCTGAATACCAAGTTTCATCCAAAAACATTGGTTAATAAGTGAAATATTAACACATCCTTATTCTCCATAAGATTAACATTGGAGCCTCAAAATACAACGTACTGTCTTTAGACTTCGCAATATCTCGGTAACCAGTGGAGATAGAGCAAAGCTTCAAAATGCTAAATTGTGTGTTTTTTTGAGCTAAATCCAATGGTAAAAATAAAAATTTGAAATTTTTAAAAATTACATATGAAAAATGCAAAAAACCCATTTTTGGGGTACAAAACCCCCCAAAACTACCCCTTCCGATAGGTCGATATGTCTGGTTTACGAACTCATCCGAATAAACATAGGATTACACATCTCTACCAAATTTGGTGTCGATCGGACCATTTTTACGAGAGTTATCGTGTCTAGGGACACATACATATATATATATATACATATATATATATATATATATATACATATATATATATATAAAAATTTTAATGACTATTATTTTTGGTCTCTGGGCACCTAAAAACGAAAAAGTAACATGGTCCCGGGCTTAGGTCTTACCATGAGACCTACGGTAATAGCTTATTCCCTATGGGAAATTCGCTAAAATGACAAAAAAGAAAACCCTGCCGTTAAAACTTTGAGTTCAAGAGGATACCAAAGAAAGGCTGATGGTAGCAGGAAATTGATTTGTTATAACTGCAATGAAAGTGGACACATAGCAAAATATTGCAAAAAGCAACAAAAGAGGACAGATAGTAAGTCAAAAGAAATTTCAAACTTTGATACAGTTGAAGATGATCAATGTCTTTTGCTTTCAGAAATATCTTTGAGTCATTCAAAAAACTGTGAAGATTGGTTTGTTGACAATTGTGCAACCAACCATGTTACTAATATGGCGCACAGTTTTCTAAGGTTTGAAAAGTTTACAGATCCTCATGGTATTCTCGGTGCTGGAGGGCAAGTATTGGAGGCAATTGGTAAGGGTGACATAGCTTGTGAGTCAATCATCAATGGAGTTAAACGAAATTTTACACTTACAAATGTTTGGTATGTACCAAATGTTAGGAAGAATCTTTTTTCAGTGTTGTCTGCACATGACAAGAATCCTAACAGTTTTTTTGAGTCAAATAAAAATCAATGTAAGTTATATGTAAATGAACGGGAGGTTGTGAGAGGTTACCGGGAGACCCATGGTGGCCTTTTTAAATTGAACTTAAAAGTGAAACGTGTTGATAATGAGGTAAATGCTGTGGGCACAAATAAATCTAACTTGCTTCAGTTGTATCATGAACGATTGGGGCACCAAAACAAGAAACATGTTAGTGAAGTAATTCAGCAACATTTGGGTGTCTCGGTTGGATTGGACGATAAAATTTGTAAAGGATGTATGAATGGAAAACTACATAGACTGCCTTTCGGGAAAAGAGTTCGTTCCAACACACCCGGAGAAATCATACATTCTGATGTGTGTGGTCCTTTCCAAGTTCAATCGTATCAAGGTTCAAAATATTTTGTTTTGTTCAAAGACGATTTTTCACGATTTAGGTATATCTATTGCATAAAACAAAAATCAGATGTAGCCTCAACTATCAAAAGATTCTTGGCTGAAGTTGAAGCTGCAGGACATGTTGTTAAGCAATTTTCGTGTGACAATGGAGGTGAATTTAAGAATGAAGAGGTGAGTAGCATACTTCATGAAAAAGGTATAAGACAAGTATTTACGATGCCTTACACACCACAACAAAATGGTTCAAGTGAACGGGACAACAGGACAATAGTAGAAATGGCTAGGTGTATGTTCCACTCACAGCATGAAGCAATGCCTCAAAAGTTATGGGCAGAGTTAGTCACAACAGCTGTTTATATTCTGAACAGGACTGGCCCAACAACCGTAAAAGGTATGTCACCGTATGAGTTATGGTATGGTGTGAAGCCTAACATTAGTCAATTAAGAATAGTAGGTTGCAAATGTTTTGTTCATGTACCCAAAGAGAACAGAAGAAAAATGGACTCAAAAGCTGTGGAAGGCGTTTTAATTGGGTTTGAAGAAAATGGCTACAGAATTTGGGGGAAAAATGAGAAACTTATTAGATCAAGAGATGTGGTTTTTGAAGAGATTCCTCAATACACTCATGGTATTGATGATTGTACACCTCAAGAAAGGAACTCATGTGACAAAAGCTCGCAGACGGAAGAGATTAAAGACATTGAAAGCTCAACTCCTAAGATCATTCAAAAGTCGGATCTGTCTTATGGGAAGGAGAATGAGTTGCAGCGAAAGGATTATTCTATGGATCTAAGGGACAGGAGTACTATCAAACAACCATCAAAACTGTCTGATTATGTAGCGCTAGCAGAGGTAATGTGCTCGGATCATGTTACTCCTAAATCGTTCACTGAAGCAATTACAAGTTCTAACGCTTCTGATTGGAAAAGTGCTATGCAAGATGAAATAGACTCACTGAAGGAAAGAGATGTTTGGGAATTAACAGACTTACCTGAAGGAAAATCAGTGTTGCCATGTAAGTGGGTATATAAGATAAAATTACATGCAGATGGTTCAGTTGATCGGTTCAAATACGGACTTGTAGCCAAAGGCTTTAGTCAAAAGGAAGGTGAAGATTTTAATGAAATTTTCAGTCCAGTAGCGAGAATGGGGACAGTGAGATCAGTGGTAAGCATTGCAGCAAACGAGAAAATGTTTTTAAAACAATTTGATGTTACAACTGCATTTCTTTATGGTGATTTGGAAGAGGAAATTTACATAAAACAGCCAGAAGGTTTTGATGATGAGTCTGGTCGATACTGTAAGTTAAAGAAAAGTTTATATGGGTTAAAACAAGCGTCACGTTGTTGGAATGAAAAGTTTAGCAACTGCCTTAAAGAAAATGGGTTTGAAAATAGCAAAGAAGATCCGTGCCTTTTTCATAAGAATGTGAGTGAAGGAAAGGTCATAGTTATTTTGTATGTTGATGATGGTTTAGTAGCTGCTACTTCGGAATCTGAAATAAATCGATTTTTTGAAATGATTAGTAAGGAATTCAAGATCAGAACCACGAATGCCTCACACTTTCTGGGACTTGAAATTTCACAAGAACAAGATGGTTCATTTAATGTTAGTCAAGCAGGCTACACAAAGAGGCTGTTGGAGAAATTCAACATGAACGATTGTAACCCTGGAAGAACTCCAATTGGTCTGGAAGACTTGCAGATAGGAAAGGAAGTGAATTTCAAGGAAGAAGCGTCAAAGGCTCCTTACAGGCAAGCTGTCGGAGCATTAATGTATTTATGTTGTGGAACTAGACCTGATATAGCATTTGCTATTTCATACGTTTCGAGATTTTTGGACTGTCATACCTCTGAACACTGGGATATGGTGAAACGTATTATGCGCTATTTGAAAGGCACAATTGACTATAGAATAAAATATGTCAATCAGCCTGAGAATCAAAACTTAACCATGTATAGCGATGCTGATTTTGCGGGTGATATAGCAACTAGAAGGTCGACTACAGGTGTAATCAGTTTCTATGCCGGCGGACCAGTCACTTGGCTGAGTCAAAAACAATCATCCATCGCCATATCAACAACATAAGCTAAGATAGTTGCAGCTAGTGAAGCAACAAGAGAAGCAGTATGGCTTAATAGAATATTCAGAAGTTTGACAACCATGAATGAGAAGCCTGTTATTTATGTCGACAATGAGGCCGCTGTTCGCTTATCGAAAAACCCTGAGTTCCATAAAAGAACAAAGCATATTGAAGTGAGACATTTTTTTGTTCGAGAGAAAGTACTCGATGGAACTATAAAAGTAGCAAGAGTGTCGTCAGAAAACCAAATAGCTGACATACTGACTAAACCGCTGAAACCAGGACGTTTTAAAATTCTGTGTTGTAAGATTGGTTTGTGTTTGTGATTTTCAGACTAAACAAAAAGGGGGAATGTTGAAATTAATTTTTTATTTAGTCTGCAAATAAGAATGTCAGATTTAAACCAAATCATATGTTTTATTGTTTTTGTTTACTTTGGTAACATGTTCTGTTTTTAATGTGTGTGTATATTTTTCAGTTTAATAGATTGAGTTTTTGTGATTAACTGAGTTTTTAATAACTGTAACCAATCAGAAGTCATAATCGTGTTTTACAGCGCGAAAATGGTTCATGAAAACGTCCATATAGAAGAGCTTTTAACTCTTAACTATTGTTATTGAACATTAAATACACTGGATAGACGTTTCAAGATAAGATGTCTTTGAAAAATAAAATATTTGTATTTACAAAACGGGTTTATTTACAAAAAACTAAATGAATAAAAACTAAAAAAGTAAGTATTTTCACTTAAAATAATAATATGAAATGTGGTTTAGTTGGAGTTACTTCGCCCTTTTCTCCTTGACTTTAATCTAGCAAATGAATCAATAAATGTAGTTAAGTCCATTGAGTATTACTGTAAATTCATACTTGGAGACAACCATTTAAATTAAACACTTTAACTCACAATTATGCGTTACAAGTTGGTATAAAACACAATTGAAGTATAGGCTACCTACTACACACCACAATGTTTACATTGGCAATTGGCATTGGCGCCTGACGCTGCCACTGCCAACGAAGTAAGGATAATAGGCGTACGAGGTAAACACGGGAAGGTGGAGCGAAAGCCCACGCCCGCGACCGAGAGCACAGAAAAAGGAAACGATTTTGTTTCCTTTTTCTGTGCAGCGAGCAACGACGGACATTAGGTTCGCCAGACCAATAGGAAAAGGGCGGCACGGAAAACGCAGTACAGCAGTGTAGTGAATAAATTATTAAATTTACTTTTAGTTTTTAAGGCTCTGATGATCTATCTGAGCCCGAACGACGCGACGTTACCGAATGCCGCTTCGCGGCCGTAGCGCTAGGCGAGTTTGATGGCTGCAGAGGTTTACGGGAATCGTGTTTTAAGATTAACTAATTATGATAGAGATCGATTCTTAACTTTTTCTAAAAGTATAAAGACGGATCTCGTCTTCTCTGGTTTTAGAATCTTTTTAAACACATTTCTAATTTCAGCTATCTGTTTTTTTCTAAATTTTTAACTGGAGTTTTCCATTAGTTTTAATGAAACTACCAAAGTGAGATTAACAAAGTGTAAAAAAGGAAATTTAGCACCGTAATTCTTCTTTAATTGACACCTTAGTTATATCTATAAGCTTCATTTAGCATAAGATAACAGGATTCTAAAAAAAAACCTTGCATTTGCATCGAGAAAAACAGTTGATTTTAGACAGTTATAACAGAAATTAGGAATTTTATTTTAAAATTCTAAAACCAGAGAACAAGAGGTCCTTCTTTCTACTTTTAGAAGAAGTTAAGAGTCGATCTTTATCTTAGTGATTTAATTTTTTAAACATGATTCCCGTAAACCTCTTCATCCATAAAACTCGCCTAGCGCTATGGCCGCGGCCGCAAGGCGGCATTCGGGCTCACGTAGACCGAAGCCTTATGTTAAGGTGCTCTTGAATAATTTTATACTTAATGAAAGTATTTTAAATAGCCGAAATGCCGTTCTCAAAATTATTTGCTAAACATTTTTTTTAATTACTATAAAAGGCATGCAACATACTTTTTAAATTAATTTAAAGACCTAGGTTAGGCGCACACGGGCGATTATTTTAAGGCGATTATTTCATCGCCCAGTCAGTGCATCATAGGAAGGAATGGGACCGCGCACACAGGCGATCAAAAGTAGCACCGATTTTAAAATCTGTGGCAAGCCACAGATTTGTGGGCGAGGCGATAGTCGGCCGAAAATCTGTAACATAAAGGTTGTAACCTGTCCGCGCACACAGGCGATTGAATAATCGGCCGATCGCCCGTCAGTAGCTACCTTGTAGCTACTCACTCGAGCTCCGCAGTCACCGGTGACTTGTTTGTCTTGTTGTATATTTGTGCCAACAATTGATAACAAAGCATCAAAACTTTTTTTGACATTCTGTAGTAGTTAAATAATTTCCATTCGTCCTCTCGTAAGGTGTTATAGGCTATATCTTATGAAACTGTCCATTTATAAGTCTCTGACTTACAAAAGGGTGTACCCAATATCTATGGTTTCTTATTCTTTTTTTAGCCCGCATCAATAGTGCACAAACACAGGTTAGCTCTACAAAGTCCCTTTTATGTCACACATAATGAGAACTACCACGCGAAAACAATCGCTACCGTACGTGTGCGCCTTCACATAGATCGAGGGCGATTTTTAATAGGCCGATTTTTTAATCGGTCAATTAAAAAAATCGCCCGTGTGCGCCTAGCCTAAAACTCCAATTTTAAAATTATTTCTTCCCCAAATTTTGCCGCCCCCTAAAATTTGCCGCCCTAGGCGCGCGCCTAGTCCGCCTATTCGGAAATATATCCCTGGAAATAATGATTTGAAAGAGAATGACTTTAACCAGCATGGTATAAGGAACAAACATTATTTTAATAAAGGTGGTCACCTAATTTAGTGAATTTATTTGCTAATTCACGGCTGTTTCGCTATTTTACGACTATTTATTTAGCTGGGTCTAAGAAAGAATATTGAAAATGCTGGGCCGGGTGAACAACCAACCGTACACCTCTTCTAAGATTAGCCAGAGTAAATGCAATTTTCACTTCCTAATTTATGTAAACTTTAACATTTTCGTTAGGAAAATATTGTTCGTTATTTAGTCCGATATTTTTTGTTCAATCTTTACAATCTTTGTATCATTGTTTAGATAATTTACTAACTTTTTTGTGTCTTGTAAAATGTTATTAAATTCAACCGGTTGTTAAGAGCTTTTTTATATCTTTAATGGCCGCCATCTTGAAAATACAGATCGGGAAAAATATATTTAAAAAATGTACATTCATATTATAGCCTTAAGTTCCACACAAAATTTGTACTTCCTACAACAATCCGTCACTGAAATTAAAATTTGTCAAGTGGAAAAAACAAAATGGCGAATATTTTGGTGCATATGCATATTACCTTCGTATAAACGTTTTTGCTCATTTTGGCCCAATTAACCATATGATGAAGGTTGGGGACGGAATTAACAGGCACCCTGTATAGGCAATCTTCCTTCTATTTGTACACTGAACGAGCCCCTCACAAAAACACAGTCACAAGTGCGTCTAAGACCGTGGGTATGAGAGTGCGCATCATAATCCTTCCTTATTGCTGATATTGTTGGGACAGTCAGCTGTTTATTGTTTATTGACATCCGGTGGTATTGGGGATCAGCTGTTCTTAGCAAACAGGGGTCCCAACTCCCCGGCGCTTTATTATTACACTCGATTGTTATTTGGATGAACGATGTGCGTCGTGATATTCAATATCCGCTGGCTGTAGATGACATTATTGTGACTAAAACCAAACCAAAATACACGACTCTAAAGTTGAAGCGGTTGTTACCACGATAAACTAGGAGTACGCTCGTACCTTCAGTAAGCGTCTATTCGAAGAAGAAATTTAAACTTTTGCATTAGGGACTGTCACATTCAAAAAAATTTGAATTCACTTTGTAATACTGTAGTTTTAAAGACAACTAAAATCACTCGTAATAAAAAAAAAATAAAAACTCTCATTTATGAAAGTTACAGGAATAATATAGACATAGCCTTTATGGTATTCTTCTGTAATTCGTGATTTTTATTGCTTTTTAAGGACTAACTATTTTTAGTGTAGGCCTACTCACTAAAATCCAAAACGTAATGAGTTGGTGAAATGTAATGTTGATACACAACATGCATAATGAATTAAAAACTGAAACTAGATCCAAAAGGCTTTGCCTACCAAAAGTTGTTAACGTCAAGAAATAAAGCAATCTACTTACTGTTCAAATTTTACTTTAAGAATCCACTTTTGAAGATAAGACATATTAATTAGTTTTGTACATTGTAGTTGGCTTTTCGTTACTCTAATAAGAGCCGCCAATTTGATAATTGACATAACCACATAATCTCCAAATTAGGAACTTTGTTTATGCAACTACTTCACTCCGCTCCCGTTCTTCGTTGTGGATCCAATAATTTCGACTTTTCTATTGAGCCGGTCAATAGACCAATCAGAACGTCTCAGTCTTGATTGTTAAGACTCGCAAAGACGTTGCCAAAATGTAAACAAGGAACCGACGACCAAAAATGAATCCAATGGATATTCATTAATATCCAACCAAATGTTTTCAACAATGAACTTAGCCTTAAAAATTGCATAAAAATATTCGACTGAAATTTGAGACAGATCTGTGACTTATATCGAGAGTAATCGTCGGACATTACATTTGCAATATGAGTCACTCTAGAGCCTATTCTTCGAATAGACAACTATTTCCAAGTTATTTTTTATTGTTGTTCCTGACAACATGGCATGGAAAATGCGGCCTGTGTTCACCCCGACACCGTCTGGCGTGGTACAGCAACTGATTCATATTTACATATTAAATACAAATTATTCCCTTTTAAACTGACAACTTTTAAAATAATGTAGTTAATTTGTTGAATTAGCAAACTTTTAAATTTATTTATTATGAAGTACCCACCGCATATAGCACTCAGTTACAGTACATTATCTTAATTAGCATTACATGTAATTACAACGTATGACTATGGTTACAACTGTATTTAAACGCGAATTCTGTTTTATGTAATTTCTTGTTTGCTGATAGAAATCAAAGAAAACAAACTAGACATCCTCCTTAAAAATAATTTTCCAATTCAACTCATACTTAAAACCCACATTTAATAAACACTGCATTAATGTGTATTTAAAATTTGGAATGTTAATGCATATCAGGATTAACATTAAAGGACTCTAATGCCTTAAGGCAAGTAAATAAAACCGGTAAATGTAACGAAGTTGATGCAGTTTCCCGCCGGAACCATGGCTGCCAACATTCCCAGATTAGCGCTGCAGGCTGGCCACCCTGTCAGAGCGAATTATCCCCGCAGCTGATGTTTCCCTACAATATTACACCGGGTTCGTTACAATAAAACACTTATTAGTTCCGGCAGCAGGGGCGGGGATATTAACGTTGACTCTCGCTCACGGCGTTGCGATTTATTTCGTCTTTTGTAAAGCTTTTAGACGTTCATCGTTTAAAAAACAAAATGAAAAAATGTATCCCTCAATCTTGAGTTTAGAATTCAAAAGAGTCACTTTGAAGGGATTTCTTACTAAAATAATATTACAACAAAACATACTGACGTTTGTTTGCTAAAAGCGTCAGGTTTAGCCTCGAATTTGGATAATTTTGCTCTGCAGATACTTCAATTTAAAAAGTCACGTTTGAGTCAAACTATCTTTCCTTTTTCACACAACACATACTATTTAGAAGTTGGGCTAAACGCGGGTGTTCTATTTGTAGTTTATTCCACAAGTTGTTTCACAATTTTTGTAACTTACCACTACTATATGGCAAGCATAAGTAATTTACATAGAGAAATGTACAGGGGCGATGCTCTCAACCTCATTGCGTATTAGGATATTTTCACTAGCTATTTTATCGGTGTTACCGATTTCAATGGTAGATAATAGATGTCGGTGTTTTGAAATTCTGCATCAAACGTAACACGCAATTCAAAAAAGGCTCGATTACACCAAGTTCTATAGCCATAGGGGTCAAAAAGGAACAAAACCATAAACCTTTAGCCTTTGTAACAGTTTATGACTTATTGTGATGGTTCTAATGACTTTACCGTTACGTTTTATAAACAATATAAAGACTGACCCATGAACCTTTACGGAAATGGCTTGCAAGCCCGTTAGGTCTATCGATTCTACGACAAAGAGGCAAAACCATTTTATAGCGAATCAAGAATCGCTCGATGTGCTGCTCAAGACAGAATTTTCAGAGGATAAGGTTTGTATCAGTGAAATAAAAAGTTTAAAATATTTTTGGATCTCACTAATGTTGTCATACAGTTTCACACTAAGTCTGGGGTCAAAAGTTGTTTATGATGGATATAAGAATCATTAACAGTGGTTAAACGATACAAATATGAGTATGATTAACATAATAACGTAATTATATCTGGCTTACAAATTTTTATACACCTCCTATTGCTGTATTAAAAAAACTTTTTTGCACGGCAAAAAGCTGTCCTTACCAATCGATTTTGAAAAAAAATGGACTAATAAGAAAAAATAAATTGAAGCATATGACATCGGCATTTGGCCCAAAATGAGAAAAAGCCAATTAAACTTTATCAGGATGATTAATAACGTCCTCGGGCTCAATTCCATCCCGATAACAAAGACAAACGACCCCGACGAGGTGGCCGTTGACGCCATCTGCGGGACCTAGGACAACTGGCACTGATCTTCACGGTCCCAACTCAACAGCTTCAATTACTTGGGGCAGGGCAGTAAATTGTGACTGAGGGAGCCTGACATGCCCACCTGTGGTGCAACTTTACGGCCTGTTAGCCGAATGGTATTAATTTTTAAGACCATTAAGTCGGTAATAACTTGCTACAAATCGTTTTCAATTAACTTAAGTCTATAACTCTTAACATGGATTAACATTAGATTTATAAAAAAGAATATTTTTATTTCGATGTTGATAATCTGGTCGTCTTTAAAATGTTTTCTGGTTTCCGAACTGCCGAGTTGTTTATATTGAAAACGTAATTTACGAAGAGAAGACTCTATCAGAAATTGTGTAATCTCAATTATAAAAAGGTTATCTCTCAATATAAGACTGCACAATACCCCCGTCGCAGCAGACCTGCGTACTCAGCGAATTTCCAAATTAGTAGAGTAGTATTAATTATGACCAGATAAACCTGTAAACCAAAAATCATCACAAGCTCATAAAAAGGGAAATAAATGTTTATCTCCTTATGATAAATGTAGGGAAAGAGTATGCAGGTATGCTGCCATGGGGAATACTAAAAGTAGGTTTTTAGCACAAAATTTTTTTTTTGACAATATTAAGCCATACACTAAATTTCATCAATATCTGTCCATTGCTAAAGGAGTTTGCCTATTCTCCATATGATTAACATTGCAAAAGAGTATGCAGGTTTGCTGCCATGATAAGCACAAAAACCAAGATTTTTTTACCATAAATGGATGAATCTCAACCAAATGAAGCTAAATACCAAGTTTCATCCAAAAACATTGGTTAATAAGTGAAATATTAACACATCCTTATTCTCCATAAGATTAACATTGGAGCCTCAAAATACAACGTACTGTCTTTAGACTTTGTAATATCTCGGTAACCAATGGAGATAGAGCAAAGCTTCAAAATGCTAAATTGTGTGTTTTTTTGAGCTAAATCCAATGGTCAAAATAAAAATTTGAAATTTTTAAAAATTACATATGAAAAATGCAAAAAAACCCATTTTGGGGTACAAAACCCCCCAAAACTACCCCTTCCGATAGGTCGATATGTCTGGTTTACGAACTCATCCAAATAAACATAGGATTACACATCTCTACCAAATTTGGTGTCAATCGGATCATTTTTACGAGAGTTATCGTGTCTAGGGACACACATATATATATATATATATATATATATATATATATATATATATATATATATATACATATATATATATAAAAATTTTAATGACTATTATTTTTGGTCTCTGGGCACCTAAAAACAAAAAAGTAACATGGTCCCGGGCTTAGGTCTTACCATGAGACCTACGGTAATAGCTTATTCCCTATGGGAAATTCGCTAATAAACATAAAAAAGGGAAAGCAAGAGCTGAATAATCTAATTTTTAAGATAAAAGAAGTAGGGGCTCATTTTATCTTTAAAATGACAGTCACAAAGACATTAATTAACATGTTGCATCTCACTAAAATTTCATTTTCATATACCTGGGCCTTAGAAATGCTTAAGATAAGGGTAGAGATTAGTTTAAGGCTCAACAAGGCTCAATAATGAGAAGGTAAAATTTTAGTAATGACTATGCATAAAAAACAAATTTAGGCTAAAGTGATTTGAAACCTTAAAGTTAAAATTGACAGTAAGGAAGTGTAGGCAGAACTGTGAGATACTTGGCCAACCCTCTACCACGCCGTTTACAGGTGGAATCAACGCAGGATATAAACCTCCGATCTTCATGCATAACACATGATGAAGACTCCAGGACAGGGGCTTATACCGTCTACAGACACTTGTCTGATGGTCTCAGCTTAGAGGCGGTTCAGTGTTTTATAGAGGCCGCTGATTCTTTGATATAAGCTAAAACTGTAGTAGTGGAAAAAGGGGGCTGCTGGCTCACTTCAAGGTCACCTGAGGGATGACGTCATCGAGGTCAATGACCTCACCGATGACGTCATCGATGACGTCATCGATGACGCAATCGATGACGTCATCACTAATGACGTCATTTCGATGGCGTCACACCCATGACGTCACAGAAATGACGTGCTGATGACGTCATCACCCCTTACGTCATCAAAACGACGTCACCGACGCCACTAAGGTCAAGGTCACGCAGAAACTTAAAATTTTTTGGCACTTTTGCCGTTTCTCGCACTACGCTCCGAGTTTCAGTCAGAGTCCCCGTGACCTCGACCACTTGGAGCGAATTTTCGACGAGAAACGGCAAAAGTGCCAAGTTAAACCCGAGTTTCTGACATGACTCTGCCTAAATGGGCAATCGGTAATCCCTCAGGTGACCTTGAACTAGCACAACACCCCCAATTTCATATTACTGTGACCTTAAAAACTTAACAACGGAGCGCCGACACCGATGCGCACCCCACGACAGCCACCGAGTGACTGACTGTCAGGCTCTGTGTATGCTAGGTATATTGGCTTGAGAGACTAAGACTCTAAACTGTCAGGAATGGGAGTAACTAACTGAATTTTGCAAGGAAAAGTCATTTCATCCAATATTTTAAACAAATCCTCATCAGTAAAACTGACATTAGTCTGTTTTGTATAAAACTTAGGGTGTCCGCGCAACAGTTTGCGCCACTTAGCTAAAGTTGAAACTCTCTTAACTTTCAGTAGTGGACAGTGAGCAACTAATAAAGTCTTAACACGGCTAAGTTTCTTACCTAAAGCGTCCCGCGACATGGCTTCCCCTCACAAAAGTCCGCACAATACTGAGAGACTGCTTGTAGCGCATGAGTCAAGGGAAAAGAGGTGGGGGAAACAGCAGGAGTGGGGGAAGGTCACAGTGGCGGGGGAAGGTGAGGTGGTACGCTGGAGTTTCGCATCACTTCACCATGAGCTGTCCTACAGTCAACACACTGTTCTCTTGGCCCGAGTTGGCACTAGAAGAAACATTTCTGTACAGCTTAGGCTGTGAGAGCCGAGGAAGCAAAGTCAAAGTGGAAATTGTGTTAAACTCCAAGATGAAGAGTCTCCTAAATAAACTAATTGTATCCTTGCAATCTCCTATAACTTTAGAGAAATACCACTTTATTAAGCGACACCTTATACTTTGGCAAAACGAAGCAGAAATGGAAAAGATTACAGTAAAATTAATTTAACTTAAAACTTGGACTGGACACTCATGGCGATACCACGTGGCGTGCAAACGCCACCCTAAACATTACAAGTTAGGTTATTGAGCACCTCTGGTATGATAACCGATGTGCTAGAGTTAAAGTGTGATGACCTTGAGTCAAAACACTGAAACACTACAAGTCGATATCGTCCCAGAGTCAAAGTGTAGTGACCTACATTCAGAACTTGTAAAATTACTTACATATAGAGAGCTAGAGAACAGCGAGACGCACCGCATGGAAGCCGGAGACATACTGGCGAAGCGGTGTTGTGCAGCCTAGGGACCCAGTTGTGGTGGGGGTATAGCCAACACTTAGAGTACAAGTGTTGTGGGTGACCTTGACCCACTTAACTTAGTCAACCCCCCCCCCCCCCGACAAAAAGTGCGAACCCCCCCCCCGACAAAAAGTGCGACCCCCCCCGACAAAAAGTGCGAACCCCCCCCCCCCCCGACAAAAAGTGCGACCCCCCCCCCCGACAAAAAGTGCGACCCCCCCCCCCACCCCCTCCCCCACCCCCTCCCCCACCCCTGATATCCTGGGCGTGGCAGCCCCGGTGGGGATATAAGGGGGTCCGGCCAGAGCCGGCTCGCAGTCCGCTCCCGCGCGTTGAACGTGAACGATCGGGACGGACCGCCATAGGCATCACTAAACATTGAATGGCGCCTTCAGTGTTTAGCGAAGTCTACTCTAACTTTAAGACTTGTATTAGTTGTAAGATATTGCGCTTGCGTTTGGGTATTGCGAATTGTTTTATATGAGAGTGTTTTACTTGTACCCTATGTCTCCTGTGTCTTTTATCCTTTGTGTCTTGTTTGTTATATGTGTTTAATGTGTATGTGCTTGTTCCAGCATTGACTACGTTGAGCTCAATTGTGTGTTGTAAGTGTGTTATATGTTTCTAAAGTGTATACGCTTGTTTTAGCAATCCCCCCTTGAGCTTTTTCAATGCTCAAAGTAAATTGTAAAGTCAGGGAACGGGAGTAGGCCCCCGTGTAAAGCCACTTTTAATAATTGGTAGGCTCCTTGCCAGGCATGCAAAAGGTTGCGGATGGCATTTGGGGAGCATGTCCGTTTGTAAGCTGGCAAGCAAAAGGTTGTGGCGGCCTCTGCACTCGGACCGAGGACGTAAGCCATTAGGGTGTCCTCAGTATGTTTCCCTTCTGGAAACTCAAAATTATGTAAATGAATCTTTGTTAGATATTTGTGTTTTTAGTCCCCAAGGCCCCCGAACATTCGTGGTTCGCCATGGATGTACGGGGGCCGAAATTTTTTAATGTCCGTGTGGCCTTGACCCACAAAGACTTGTAAAAATTCAATGCATTGTAAATTAAAAATATTAAAGATAGGTTACGGGAGTAGGCCCCCGTGTAAAGCCTATTTTAATTATCGGTAGGCTCCTGCCAGGCATGCAAAAGGTTGCGGATGGCATTTGGGAGCATGTCCGTTTGTACGCTGGCATGCAAAAGGTTGCGGCGGCCTCTGCACTCGGACGAGGACGTAAGCCATTAGGGTGTCCTCAGTATGTTTCCCTTCTGGAAACTCAAAATTATGTAAATGAATCTTTGTTAGATATTTGTGTTTTTAGTCCCCAAGGCCCCCGAACATTCGTGGTTCGCCATGGATGTACGGGGGCCGAAATTTTTTAATGTCCGTGTGGCCTTGACCCACAAAGACTTGTAAAAATTCAATGCATTGTAAATTAAAAATATTAAAGATAGGTTACGGGAGTAGGCCCCCGTGTAAAGCCTATTTTAATTATCGGTAGGCTCCTGCCAGGCATGCAAAAGGTTGCGGATGGCATTTGGGAGCATGTCCGTTTGTACGCTGGCATGCAAAAGGTTGCGGCGGCCTCTGCACTCGGACGAGGACGTAAGCCACTAGGGTGTCCTCAGTTTGTTTCCTTCTGGAAACACAAAATTATGTAAATGAATCTTTGTTAGCTACTGAAAAGACAATGCAGTAAATGTTTACAAGTCTTGCGTGGCGAAGGGTACACGACATTGGATGTTGCCTTGTTGTCATAGTTGGGTCTCTTCGGAGGCTACAGCGATGACAACCCAAGTGCCTCACACCCCCAAAGGGGGGTGTGGGGCTTAATTTTTTTAAAGTTTTTTTGTGACCTTGACCTAAATATGTAAAATCTTTCAAAGTGTTTAACAGTCAGGTCTTATTAACACAGTTAATACATTAATGTCTGTTAAAAAATATAACAGTTAGGTATTTGTAACTCACAAGTTTGGAGTTGTTTATAGTTGGGTCCCTTGGGAGGCTTCAGCTATGGTAACATAAATGCCTCAAGTGGGGCTTATTTTTTTTAAAAAGTGCCCCCCCCCGAACTTTTTTTGAGAAAAAAATTTTGACCTTGACCAAAGAGTTTTTTGCTCCGGACGAGAAGTGCCCAAACAAAAAAATTTGTACAAAGTAGTGGATTTAGACCAAAGATCATTGGTTTATCAAACCTGTTGAAGAATAAATTGAAAATGGGTGTTTAAAAGCCAAATCTACTACATGATTGATAAACTGGATGTATATGACGTCACCTTCCCCCACCCTTAAACCTCGGGTATAAAGGGACCCAGTTGAGCGCGCTGCTCATTATTGCGTGGACATTCACCGAGTGCACACTCATAGCCAAACTGTAAAATGGCTCTTTGCGATATTTGTGGTGAGTTTTTTCAAGACGAAGACATCTTTGTTTTACACCGAGAATTGTATCATGAAGAGGACAGAAAAGAAGAGATTGTTGTAAGTGAAGAAGACTTGGATGCGTTTGATCGGTTATTGGAAAACTACCAGAAGCAGATGGACGACTGCGATAGCTATCTACAGTTACACCGAGAATTGCATCGTGAAGAGGACAGAAAAGAAGAGATTGTAGTAAGTGAAGAAGACTTGGATGCGATTGATCGGTTTTTGGAAAAACCCCAGAAGCAGGAGGACTGGGCTAGCTATTTACAGTTAATGCAAAGAAGAAGACCAAGTGTTATTCAATTTGCCGGAGCTGGACCATCTACAGCTGGAGGATTTATTGAAAAGGAAATGGAAGAAAAAAAAGTGGAAGATGTAAAACAACTGCGTACCCAAGAAGAGGATATGGAAGAAGAGGATACAGAAGAAGTGGAAGATATAAGACAACTGCGCACCACAGCCTTGCCAGGACCAGTTGTAACTCATTTCAAAATTAATAATGTGCAATTGGAATTGGAAAACTTTATAACCCAAGCTAAAAATTTAGTTGTAAAAACATTGATGGAAGAATTGGCAAGATTGAACTTTATTAAATTTGGATTGGTGTTGGAGGCTATGTTTACTAATACCGATGGTGAAAACTCACCAAGAGCATTCATTGCTAAAAACCGAACCCTTACAACCACATCTGATATCAATGAAATTCTAGAAGAATGTTTGAATGAACTGCTAATGAAACTCCAAGAACATGAAGGAAGAGGATCTGGCTGGACGCTTTCATCGATCGAAGGTATGGATGTGAGGGTTCACAAGCATGGATATGGTATGAGGGGTAGCAGCTTTATCCCTCTACCAAAGAAAATTAAAGACACCAACTCTTGCAGAAATGTTACAAACGGGGATAATGAATGTTTTAAGTATGCGATGCTAACTAAGTATGTAAAACATAATCCTTGTAGAGTTGGTAGGGAATATTATGAAAACGAACACCGCTACAACTTCCGAGGAATGTCGTATCCTGTGAGTCTTAATCAAATTGCAAAATTTGAGAAACAAAATCCAGGTGTTTCTGTTAACGTGTTCGGCTTAGATGATTCGAACAATGTGTATCCACTACGAGTTGGAAAAGTAAAGCAAAGAAACCATACTGATTTATTATTGATAACTAAAGGTGAAATTTCACATTATGTGTGGATAAAAGATTTTGAAGCTTTGGTTGCACGACAATTAACCAAAAAGAAGATTAGAGTGACAGTGTGTAAGAGATGCTTTTGTTTTACAAATAAAGATTTAAAACATGGAGGATCGGACTGGTTGAAGGAACACCAAAGACTTTGTAATGACAACTATGAAGTGAAGATTAGTCTGCCGCCGCCATCTCGAGCGTTCATCAAATTCAACAAAACAGTTCACCAATATCGGATTCCAGTAGCTGTCTACGCAGATTTCGAATCCACGTTAGTACCACAGGAGCTTCCGGATGGTGAGGTGACTAGAAGAACCAAATATCAATTGCATCAACCTAACAGTTTTTGCTTATTGGTGAAATCAACTTTGCCTGAAGAACAGTTGCAAGACTATGGTTTAACATCCACTCCGATACTCTACCGTGGGGAAGAAGCCGCTAAGCATTTCGTAGACCAGTTGTATGACATTGCTGAAAAGGTGCAACGCTTATACGGTAATGTTTTACCTATGGAACCTTTGAATCAAAATCAACAAGAAGAATACAATTTGGCAACAAGATGTTATTTATGCAAGAAGAGCTTCAGTGAAGAAAATCAAAAAGTAAGAGATCACGATCACCTGACAGGGTTATACAGAGGAGCTGCTTGTAATTCATGCAATATAAATTACAAACTGCCAAACTTTATCCCTGTCGTGATACACAATCTTAGCGGCTATGACTCCCACTTCATTATCCCAGAGTTAGGACGGGATGATGGAAGAATCGAAGTATTAGCTGAAACATTGGAGAAGTACATCAGTTTCTCAAAAACAGTAGGTAAAATTAAACTTCGCTTCGTAGACTCTTATAGATTTATGTCAACTAGTTTAGCCAAATTGTCTGAGAACCTAAGAAGAGAAGATCTAAAAGAAACCAGCAAAATTGTACATGAAGATAAATTGGACTTAGTAATGCGTAAAGGAGTGTTCCCCTATGATTACATAACTTCTGCAGAAAAATTTGAAGAAACCAGTCTGCCACCGATTGAAGCCGTCAATAGCAAGTTAAATGAAAGTGCAATCACCGTTGAAGACTACAATCATGCTTGTAATGTTTGGAACCAACTAAACATTCAAACCTTAGGGGAATATTCCGACTTTTACATAAAATTGGACGTAACTCTGCTGTGCGATGTGATGGAAGAATTTCGAAACACCTGCTTCTCCGCCTATGGACTGGACCCTCTACACTCGTACACATCTCCAGGATTAGCATGGCAAGCTATGCTAAAGTCAACCAACTGTCGATTGGAACTTCTAACAGATATTGATATGGTGCTCATGATAGAATCTGGTGTACGGGGCGGTTTGACACAAGCTGTAACACGTCATGTCAAAGCTAACAACAAGTACATCCCAGGCTTCGACGAGAGACAACCATCGGTCTACCTTGGCTACTTTGACGCAAACAACCTTTATGGTTGGGCAATGTCAAATCCGCTTCCCTACGCTGACTTCAAATGGATCGACCCGGCCACCATCGGTGACATCTCACAGATTCCAAAGAATGGTCCAAAAGGCTATATTTTGGACTGTGATTTCGAATATCCGGAGCACCTTCATGACCATCACTACGACTTGCCTCTCCTAGCCAAGACTGAAGTTTCACCGACAGGAAGATGGCCAAAATTGATGATGACGTTGGAGAATAAAGATCGGTATGTGGCTCACTACTGGGTAGTTCAACAAGCTCTTGAATTGGGTCTACGTGTAGTGAGAATTCATAGAGCAATTGAATTCACCCAGTCTTGTTGGTTGAAACCATATATTGATTCCAACACTACAAGAAGAGCTGCAGCGACAACGGCATTTGAAAAGGACTTCTATAAATTAATGAACAACGCCATCTTTGGGAAGACCTTGGAGAACAAAAGAAAACACAAAAATGTAAAATTAGTGAGTGATCCTAGGAAATTGGAAAAATTAGTGCAAAAACCAAATTTCGGAACATCCATGATTATAAACGAAAATCTAGTCGCTGTCAGTATGAAGAAAACAACAATAGTCATGGACCGTCCGTTATACATAGGTATGTCGATTTTGGACATAAGTAAAACCCTGATGTATGATTTCCATTATAACAAAATGGTTAAACACTACGGAAGGGAAAACATTGGAGTCGCATACATGGATACGGACGCGTTTATCTACTGGATAAAGACTTTGGACATGTATGAAGACCTAAGGAGTTTCCCATACAAAGACGATTTTGACTTCTCTGACTATCCGAAGAACCATCCAAATTACAATGAAAAGAATAAAAAAGTAATCGGAAAATTTAAAGATGAAGCAAATGGAATGCCTTTAGAAGAAATAGTGGCACTGATGGCAAAATTGTATTCATTTAAAATGTACAACGAGAACAACACACCGACAGTCAAGAAAGCAAAAGGAGTCAAAACATCGTACTTGAAGAAACATGTGACGTTTGACCATTACAAGACCTGCTTGTTTGAAGATTCTACAATGTCTGCAACGTTCAACACTATCAGAAGCTTTAAACATGAGGTCTACAGTGTCACTGAAGTTAAAAGAGCACTATCAGCTCGAGATGATAAAAGGCATATTATGCCGGATAAAATTCACACTCTTCCTTTTGGCCACTACTCTATAAACCCTATCGACTAGTAACCTATTCTTCGTCCTTCTACAACTTCGACCTTATTCCTTTCTCCTTCTGTAAAAAAATGGGGAACACGGCAAGTCAAACGCCGTGTTCCCCATTTTTTTACACAAGTTTGGATGACCTTGACCTATATAAATGATGTGAATATTTAAGACAACATTCATTGTGATTATACATGTGATACATGAAACATTCAAACCTGCAATATGAAGAACTTGAAGCAAGAAATTGTCAACGAACTTCATAAACCTGCAAGAAGAAAGTTTCCACGAAGAAATACAGTGATAAAAGGAATAAATGATTTATATCAAGCGGATTTAATCGAAATGATTCCTTATAGTAAACAAAATAGAGGATTTAAATACATATTGACTATTATTAATTGTTTTTCAAAAATGGCAGATGCTTTACCACTAAAAGATAAAAGTGGCAAAAGTGTTACAAAAGCAATGGAAACAGCTATACAAAGAGACAAACATACTATAAAACATTTACAAACTGATGATGGAAAAGAATATTTTAATAAGGAATTTGCAAATTTAATGAAAAAACACAACATTAACCATTACTCAACCAATTCAGAGGTAAAAGCATCAATAATTGAAAGATTCAACAGAACTTTAAAAGGTGCGATGTATAAGATGTTTTCTAACAGAGGATCGCACGTATGGATTGATATGTTACCAAAACTTATAAGCGATTACAATAACAAGTTTCATAGAACTATCGGTATGAAACCAAGCCAGGTGACTAATAAAAATGAAAAACTTGTATTAAAACGTATAAAACTGAATACTAAACCAAGAGTTGAAAAACTAAAGCCTAAAAGGTTTAATGTTGGTGATAAAGTGCGAATAAGCAAATACAAAGGTGTATTCAGTAAAAGATATCTTCCAAACTGGACAAATGAGGTATTTACCGTATTTAAGGTGCAACCTACAGTACCAGAAACTTACATTTTAAAAGATAATAAAGGACAATTGCTTGAAGGAGGTTTTTATGGACATGAAATGTTAAAATCAACAGTAGGTGATGTATATCTAGTAGAAAAGGTGTTGCAACGCAAAAAAGATAAGGTTAAAGTACGATGGTTAGGATTTAATAAGACGGAAGATTCTTGGATACCTAAAAAGGATCTAATATAATGATAGAGCATCATTTTGGGTTGAACCATTACAAAGGATGGAGATAATACTGCAAAAAGACAATTTTACTATTAATAATATAGATGAACTCACAGTGGATGGTTCTCAATTCAATACTGGGAAACACGGTGTTTTGTTACCAAACACGGTGCGTTGTCTGGTTACCGGTCCTTCCAATTGTGGAAAAACAAATGTAGTATTCAATTTGATTACAAACCCTAAAGGCTTACGTTTTAATAATTTATATGTATTTTCAAAGTCACTACAACAACCGAAATATCAGTTATTGGAACAAATACTCAATAATGTACCTGAAGTTAAATATTTTAAATTTAACGCGAGCGAGAGTGTCATGCAACCGCAAGAGGCTAAACCATTCTCAGTATTCATATTTGACGATGTATCTTGTGAAAATCAAAATACAATAAGGAATTACTTCGCCATGGGTCGACATAACAACATAGATAGCATTTATATTGGTCAAACTTACAGCAAAATACCGAAACAGCTCATTAGAGACAATGCAAACATGTTAATTGTATTTAAACAGGATGAAACCAACCTAAAACACATATATTATGACCATGTAAGTGCGGATATGCCATTTGAACGATTTAAAGAGTTGTGTGGAAAGGCTTGGGCTGAAAAGTATGGGTTTTTAACAATTATGAAGGAACAACCGCTAAACAATGGTCGATACAGGATAGGATTTGATAAATTTATACTAATACACTGATCATGATGTAAAACATTCATTGTTGTACAACACGTCTTGCTACAAACATGGTTAACCAAGAAAAGTTAATAAAGGAAATAAAATCACTTAGTGATTCTATTCGAGATAAAAACAGAGCATTAAAATTAGGTATTAGCGAAAGGGAGAAATTTCTTGAATCTACTTTTAAACCTATTACTGAACCCTTGAAACAATTAAACAAAAAATTTGCTAAACCCGTTTTGGAAGGAGATGCAATTGCACCTATTACAAAGTTTGAAAGAGAAGATGTAAAATCAGAAGATTTTAGTGATGAAGACCTGGAATCCTCTACATATAGTGGTTTTACCGGTGAAGAACCTGAAAGAGAGCTAGAATCACCAGACTATAGTGGTATAAGAGAATTATATGAAGTAAAAGCTAAAAGAGGACATGAAGATGTATCAACTGCTAGTGAAGAGGAAAAAGAAGAAGAAGCAAGGGAAGGTCCGTCAAACATAAGCTTGTTGGGTGAAAACATTCATAACAAAGGACCTTTAGGAAGGAAATACATGGTAAAAATGTTACTCGGAACAATTCCTAATAAGAATTACCATAGTTATGGAGCGAGATTAACAGAAGATGGTTTAATGATAGGTAATAGCCCGTTAAACGTTGACGAACATGATAATATTGTCATTGGTGATCAAAGGTATAAGGGTACAAAAGGATTATTTGAATTATTATTTGAAAATAAGCCTTCAGTATCGTTAGTGAAAGAAAAAGACATGGAAGCATATAAAAATATTTTGGAACAGACAAATGCATATAGGAGAATGTATTTACCTGACCAACTTCCATTTAGATCTAAGTCTTTAAAATATAGAGAATTTGTATCCAAGTTAATACCAACTAGAAGACAAACAATGCCGTTAACACAAAGAAAACCTGTAAAACGAAGATTTATGGCATCCACTTTAGATGTAAGTGCTCAGGAACGAAGAAAAAGAAGTAAGTCTGTTACGGGTACAGGTTTAATGAAGAAACTATATAACACAAATGTGATTTATTACAATAATATCAATAAATTGGTGGATAGAATGAAACTAATACATGAAGCTAAAGAAGCGGGTCATACTGGATTGGAAAACGAATGGGTGGCTTTAGTGGATGAACTCCGAAACCGTGGGGTAATCTCATAAAAAATGCGTTACTCACTAGATTACTATTCAGTTGCACCATGAGTGTCGACAAGTTCGGACGTTACTCCTCGGATGGGTTATATTACGCAAATAATTTAAAAAGAGGAGCTGGTTTACCACAAACACCTGATGGGGATTATGATATAACTAATAAAAGGTTAAAAAACATAAAAGATCCCACAGATGAAAACGATGCAATAAATTTAAAAGTATTAAAAGAAAAGATATCACCAACATTAAGACTACAGAAAAACACATATGACGCAGGTAATCATAGAATTGTCAATGTTGGTAAGCCAAATCAAAACGCTGATGCAATAAACAAAGGTTATTTATCATCAGAATTAAAAAATACGTTAAAATTCAATGGAAAAACGTATACTGCTGAAAATAAACGTATATCCAACGTAGATGACCCTAAAGATGCAAAAGACAGCGTAAATAGACGCTATTTACATTCATTAATACCTGAAAAGACAAAAGATGGTTTTTCTTTTTATAAATTTGTTATTAACGATATAGGTTATCCGAAAAATGAAAATGATGCTGTAAATTTAAAATATATAAAAGATCATTGTATTACACGTGATGTAGGAGTTATTGATTGTCTAGGTAATTGTTTAGCGAATGTTAAAGATGGTTCGGCACCATCAGATGGTGCAACAGTGGGTCAAATGAAGGAAACTTTAAAGCAAGAAACATCTGGATTTGTAAAACAGGATCAAGTAGTATCACGGTCGGGTGATGTGTTTGTACAAGGAAATGAAAAGTTTATTTTACTTGAACAAAAAAATAATGTTTGGGATTGCAAAGACATGAAATTATCAAATGTGCAATTAGCTACAGATGCTCATGATGTTCCGATTTTATCACAAGTTTTACATACTAATCCAAACAATTATCATAGAAGTTGGTTGGGTACAAATAGAAGAATAATTGACATATTTCCAGGTATCGATGATTACGATTGTGTTGTAGTAAAACAATCTTTAATATTAGACAAACCAAAAGGTAGTACTTTCAATGCGAAAAATAAGAAAATAGGTAATTTGGCACAAGGAACAGATCCAAAGGATGCTGCAACTGTAGGACAAACATTACAATATGATAGTGCAAATCAAGAGTTTATTTATAATACCAAAAGATTTAAATTAATGGATGTAAATGATTATCAAAATATATTAATTGCAGATCCAAATTCATTTAGCGGATTTAGAAAATTGTCTGGTGAGGAATTTATTCATAAAAATCATGTATTTAGAAATGAAGCAGACAGATCATTAATTAGTGCAGATTTAAAATATTTTAAATGTCCCGGGAATGATGCAAATGTAACTGATGAAGACTAAGAATTTGTGTAAAAACTGATATGGGTTAGAAATCGGGACTAATATTATAAAAATGGGTTACACTCTAGAATGTTATTCAGTTGCACCATGAGTGTTGACAAGTTCGGACGGTATTCATCAGATGGATTATATTACTTTAATACTTTAAAAAGAGGTGTTGGATTACCACAAACACCTGATGGAGATTATGATATTAGTAATAAACGGTTAAAAAACATTAATGATCCCACAGATGAAAATGATGCAATAAATTTAAAAGTATTAAAAAAAGAGATAGTACCAACACTGAAATTAGATAAAAACATATATAACGCGGGTAATCATAGAATTTCCAACGTTGGTAAGCCAAATCAAAATGCTGATGCAATAAACAGAGGTTATTTATCATCGGAATTAAAGAATACGTTAAAATTTAATGGAAAAACGTATAATGCTGAAAATCGGCGTATATCCAACGTAGCAGACCCTGTAGATGAAAAAGACAGCATAAATAGACGCTATTTACATTCTATAATACCTGAAAAAACAAAAGATGGGTTTTCTTTTTATAAATTTGTTATTAACGATATAGGTTATCCAAAAAATGAAAATGATGCTGTAAATTTAAAATACATCAAAGATCATTGTATTACACGTGATGTAGGAGTTATTGACTGTCTTGGTAATTGTTTAGCGAATGTAAAAGATGGTTTTGCACCATCAGATGGTGCAACGGTGGCTCAAATGAAGGAAACTTTAAAACAAGAAACCTCCGGTTTTGTGAAACAAAACCAAGTAGTAACACGTCAAGGAGATGTATTTGTACAAGGAAATAAAAAGTTTACTTTACTTGAAGAAAACAATTATGTTTGGGATGGTAAAGGAAAGTTATTGACAAATTTAGGTATTGGTGAAAAGCCTGGTGATGCTGTTACTTATGAACAGATAATACAATTAGAGCCAACTGGAAAAAAATGGTGGAATTGTGATAACAAACGATTAACAAATGTTGCAGACCCTGATTATGCCAATAACGCTGTAACTGTTAATTTTCTTGTTAAAGTAATAGGTAATTTATTATTTGATATGCATAATTATATTGTAGCAGGACAACATAAACCTATTGACGAAAAAATGAGAAATACATGGATTAAACAAGAAATTCTTTATAAATATTTTTTTAATCATAACACACAAAAGTTTAGATCATCAGATTGGGGTACTTTTGATATTTAACTAAATAACACCATATATTACATCATTTATGTGCAACCTGTCATAGAGGTAACACATGGGTTACGCTTTTCAAATATAAAAGACAATCATGGCGTTTCATTACACCAGTCCATATCGAGACACTATACGGAAAGGAGGCGGTATCACATCCACAGCGGTTTCTCTGTTAAGTAAAGCTTTAAATCGTATTTCAGTAGGATCTATCGTAAACAGAGCAATAGACGCTTTGCCATACGAATTTCACATACCGGGAGGTTATCAGTATTGCGGACCAGGAACTAAATTAAAAAAACGACTGGAAAGAGGTGATCCAGGCATAAATAAGTTAGATCAGGCTTGTAAAGAACACGATATCGCATATTCCACGTTTACCGATTCAAAAAATAGGTCAATCGCTGATAAAAAGCTAGCGAATATAGCTTGGCAACGAGTAAAGTCTAGTGACGATAGTATTGCGGAAAAAGCAGCAGCTTTAGCGGTAACAGCAGGTATGAAGGCTAAAACAGCGGTAGGAGGTGGAAAAAGGAGGGGTAAGAATAAAAAAGGATCAACCAAGAGAAAACATGGTGGTAATATTAGACTAAAAAGACGTTCTCCGAGGAAAAATAATAAAAAACCGACAATATGGTCAATGGTAAAAAACGGGGCTGGTCTATACCTAAGACCGTATCGTGCATATTAAATAAAAGAAATCAATTGGTTATACCACATAAAGCGTTGACTAATGTTGAATTATTTACATATATTTCCTGTTTAAAAATACCATTTTTCCGCGGAGTATTTATGAAAGACAGTTTACCAAAGAAAATATGGAAAAATGAGACTGGAATCGTAAATTTGGATAATACTGAAGGGTCCGGCACCCATTGGGTGTGTTATAAGAAACTAAATAGTAATGTATATTATTTTGATAGTTTTGGAAATTTGCCACCACCTAAAGAACTTGAACATTACTTTAAATCTGCTAAAAACATATATTACAACTATAAAAGAGAACAACCTGATAATACTTCAATATGCGGCCATTTATGTTTGGAATTCCTAGCTAAAAGTATCAGTCACTATTGAGATGTCTTCCTATACGGTATCATTAACAGGAAAATCGTCCACTTTACGAGGTATCCTTTTTCCAGCGTTACGCTTGCAAAAAGGAAGATTTTGGGAGGCAGCACTGTTGGATTTTACAACTTACAACTCTATTCCCAATGTTACGGAAGGTAAAAATAACTTATTGCATTATTATAAAGGAAAAGATGCTAGTGGTAAGTTAACAGACTTAGAAGAGTGCAGTTTACCCACAGGTTCTTATGAAATTGATCATATTAATGAATTTTTGCAAAATAAAATGGGAAAAGACAATATATCGCTAAAAGGTAATAATAATACAATGAAAGCTGAGCTTACTTCAAAATATTATATAGATTTCACTAAGCCAAACTCAATTGGTGATTTATTAGGATTTCCCAAAGATGGAGCAATTTTAGAACCAAATAAAACACATTCCGGTAAACAAACTGTAACAATATTAAAAGTCAATAGTATAGACATAACTTGTAACATTATACAAGGAGCTTACAGAGATGGAGCAAATACTCATATAATACATACTTTTTACCCCAGTGTACCACCTGGATTTAAAATTGTTGAAAAGCCGCAAAACCTGGTATATCTACCTTTGAACACCACTTTCATTTCAGACATCGTGTTGAACGTATTGGATCAAGACGGTAACTTGATAGATTTCCGAGAAGAGCCTATTACGGTTAGATTACATTTAAAATCAACACTTTAATACAAAATCATGGGTTTAACATTTAAAAGCGAACAACCTACGGGAATCCGCATTAGTAGCTCTTCAGCTGTGGAGGAGTTAACACGCGAGAACATTCGTTTCTTAGAGAGAATTGGATTAAAAGTAACCGATAATGGATATACTGGATATAGCTCAGGGTCCAACATTCGACGAAACCCTATGGGAAAAAGAATATCACACCCACAACCCTTACACTTCATCAAAATTAAACAATAACGATGAAATTCGTATTCCCATACAAAATCAAGACATTTACACACTACCATGTGAAAGTTACTTGTATATTGAAGGAAAAGTTACTAAAAAGGACGGTACTACTACTGGTACAACAGTTCCATTTATAAATAATCCCATGGCTTTCCTGTTTGATGAAATTAGATATGAAATATCAGGTGTAACAGTTGATTCTACTAAAAAAGTAGGTATTGCAACAACTTTAAAGGGATTAACATCTATATCACCTAATGAAACCAATTTAATACAACCTGCAGGATGGGTTTTACCTGCAAAAGACACAATCACTCCAGATACAAATGGAAATTTTGATTTTCATATTCCGTTACGTTTGTTGCTTGGTTTTGCTGAAGATTATAGGAAAATAATATTAAACGTTAAACAAGAATTAGTTTTGTTGAGATCTTCAAACGATAAAGATATTATTAAAGCTCCAGACGGTACAACAGATGCAACTTTAGAATGGAAATTAACATTAGACAAAATTGTATGGAGAGTTCCACATGTAAAATTAGCTGACGAGCATAGAATGCTACTATTAAGAAAGTTAAAGGCTGATCGTGATATTGTAATTCCTTTTAGAAGTTGGGAATTTCATGAACATCCCAGCTTGCCAACTACGGATCGACACACTTGGACAGTTAAAACATCTAATTATGTGGAACGAGCCAGGTATATTATATTTGGTTTACAAACAGGCAGAAGAGACACCATCACCAAACATGCAGGCCAATTTGATCATTGCAACTTGAAAAATATTAAAGTTTATTTAAATTCACAATTTTTTCCATACGATAATTTAAATGTGTCATTCGCTAATAAAAAGTACAGCATATTGTACGATATGTATGCAAGATTCCAAAGTTCATATTATGGTAAAACGAATGCACCTTTACTATCACCAGAAAAATACTTAGATGGTTACCCTATAGTTGTAATCGATTGTTCTAAACAAAATGAATCGGTAAAATCATCAAGTGTAGATATAAAAATAGAAATGGAATTCAACGCGCCTATATCGGCTAATACAACTGCATACTGTTTAATTCTACATGATAAAATCGTAACATACACACCTTTAACTGGAATTGTTAAAAATGTATTGTAAAAGACCGGTTTTCCTACATTCCAATGCATTCCGCGAGTATAAAAGCAGAGCGTTCAGCTCGCTCCTTATCAGTTTGTTGCCTGTTGTTGTATGGGTAGCATCTTATTCAATATGGCTTCTCCTAGTGGTACACAAGAAAATGTAGTAGATATTGAGAAGGAGATATCCGACTTTTTAGATCTTCAAGGTCAACCGGAGGGAGATGAACACAACGCTTGCGGACAACTCCACGCCAGTAATAATGTTGAGGAAAAAGGTAAAAGAAGAAAGAATGCACACAAGAGGAAAAGGGATATTGAAGATAATATTTCTCCTAACATATTAAGTGAGGTATTCTTGCGAATATTTTACCCAATCTCTTCCAGTTTGGACAAAAGTGTTTTAATCGGTGTTATGAAATCTACAGATTATTCCCCTACTGTAATTTTAACTCATGGACCCAAAATGATTTTGTTTACGGACACTGCTTGGGAATCGTTTATGAAACACTTGCATCTGCTAGAATGCTATTTAAGTAGTAACATGTTTGGAAGAAAGACAAGAGTAGGCCTTTTGGATTCAAATGTGGAAATCGATATTGTTAAACATCGTGGTGATCATCAGTTGCGGTTTAGAGACACAACAAGACATGATAACAAGATTCAACTTAATCGAGAAGAGTTTTTTATTCTAACTTGTGCAACTGAACCAATAACGAGATACTTGAGACAACTGGTGTTTTCAAGTTCAATTATTAAAGATTATCTGGAAGACACTTTGGACAAACAACCGGACGCACCTATATTGTACGGACCTGTAGATACTTCTATATTCAATAGGGTTCCTCATGAAGTACAAATGTGGAGACAATTGGAAAAGTACGCTCAACTACATAAGAAATCAGTAAAACATGAAAAAGAGGAAGAAGAAGGAGGAGAAGAATCAAGTGTTAGTGATGAAAATGAAAACAAGGAAAATGTAAAGATGGAAACCTAAATGACAATTAACTACACAGCAATGGTTAATTTTTAAAACAATATCAAACACTTTGTGGGGTTAGGCCTACCGGGGACGGTGCCCACGTTAAATATACACCAACGCGCCAACAACTGTACGGCCGGGTATAAAAGTCGTACCTACCGTGGTGTGGAAATCAGTTGACCTTTGGACTTCGTCATGAGCAGACGAGTGATCTTCGCAATGGACAAGGAAGAAGAACAAGTAAAGTCCAAACCTGGTATAATTGAGTTCCAAGCGTTTCGGGGTAATGATGATAGATTTATCATAAAAGAACTTGTGTTTTTCGACATCAATACAAGTGTTCCTTATTCGTTTTTATTTAAACCACCATGTTCTTATTCATCTTTAACCAGTAAAGCCGCTACTACTAACAGATGGATTTCAAAACACTTCCATCATATCGATTGGTATGATGGTTTTACAAGTTACACGGACTTGTATCACATTATGCATCACTTTTCAGACAAGTTTACCAATATTTACACAAAGGGGCTGGAAAAGAAAAGATGGATCGAAGGATTTACTCATGTTCCGGTTAATGATGTGGAATTGGATAAAAATTACAAGTATACGATGGAAAATGTTTGTGTTTGTACTAAAAGTCCAGAACATGAAAAAGATAGACATTGCGCTTTAAAAAACGCCTATAAGCTCGCATCTTACCTTCAAAGTGGGGAAATGGGGAGTGGTGGGGGTAACGGGGGTTATATAAGTGAGGAGCAGACCGGGACCTGGCATGAGTATTACTCGAGATTCCGAGACGACAACATCTCCCAGCAAGAATACGAAGAAGACGATCTATATCTCGACCATGGCATCTCACCAGTTCCTGCAAACTTTGGTTGAGCAGTTCAATGCTCACTCAAAATCTACCATACTACCCGTCAAGAAGTGTTCCGAACTTAAAGACGAGAAGCACTACATTATCCACGCCATGAAGAAGATGGAGACTACAATTGGAGAGGCCATCTGCTGCAGTCTTAGCGAGGCACCGTTCACTCCGGGGGATGAGCCCAAGTTCCAAGTCTACCTGCCGAAACGGTTCGTCCATCTCCTCCAGAACGAGGATCTGCGCTCCATCCAACCCGGCTGTCTCTACCTGGTTTCCCACGGTTGCACGGGTAGCAATTCCACCGAGTTGACCATCCACATCGCCGACAAGCAGCAGTGTTAGATTTAAGTTTTACTGTTGTAAATATGTTATTGTAACGTTTTATAAATAAATAAACCATAAAAAACAAAAAAAATACAAAAGACAAAAAAATGCAACATATCAATATGTGAAGTTTGTCACATATTGATATGTTGCATTTTTTTTAAACTTCGCGGGTGACCTTGACCTTTGACCTTTGCATTTCACAGTTACCCCCACCACGCTACAAGTCAAACCTGTTTGAATGCAAACACCCCCACCACTTTTTCATATACCTCCAAGCGCTGTGCCTTGGCTTCATTTCTACTCCAGCAGCCAACCTAGCAACATCAGGATGTCTCTCAACGTAAGCTGTGCCAGCTATGAGGAGGTGACTATCAAAACACAACAGGAGCTGAACGATTTGTACAAGGAGTTGCAGCTAATGGTGGCAAGAGGCTACCGTATAAATGTGCAAGTCTACGCTTGCAATATACGGAACACCCGGCAGCCAAAGGAAGAGCCTGGACACTCATCGACAGCTTCCTCACCGACGTCCATGAAGACCGAGCCGGACAACTTGGATTACTTCAGCTGACTAGCAGTTGTATTTCTTGGTCTAACCATTGTAGAATATGTTTATTTTTTCATTATATTAAAGAAGTAAAAGAGCAAAAACACCTATCTTGTTACTGACATATTAGCTCAGTAACAAGATAGGTTTTTTAAAACACAATTTGAATGACCTTGAAACTTCCCCCTCCACTGCTTTGCTACCCCCACCACTTCACTATTGGTGTACATGGCACATCACGATTAGAAACCTCATTCCATCTTCAACAGCCAAACCGACAACATCAACAATGGCAAACCTACCAACAGATGAAAGATGTCCTCACGCATGCTGCGACTTCATCCACGAGTTAGAGAAGAGGATGCAAGAGAGGGAGATAAGAAGAAAGCAGATCCACTCAGAAAATATCATGATAGTCAACGGCTATCTTTTATTGTTCGGCCTTATTATGGTTGTACTTTTCATACTATATGGTATAGTCACATGTGTCGGCAAGGTTGCAGAAGAAAACGCCCGCCACCATCAGTTGGAAAGTTTCAATGTTACTTTGTAGGTTTTCCTTTTTTTTAAAACTCCGTTTGGATGACCTTGAAACTTCCCCCACCACTTCACCATGTTCCTGCATGAGTATCACATCACCCGTCATTCCTTGTTCGACAAGCAACCATGGCGGACAACACCATCAGCCAAGCTGACTCCACTACTGATGTTGGAACGACCTTGAACTTTCCCCTCCACTCCTTCCTTTTTTAAAACCCAATTTTAAATGATCTTGAAATTTCCCCCTCTACTTTTCGATAATGTTACAACTGACTGCAGCTCACCTCATTCCTTGCTTAGCTGCCATGGCGGAAAGAACTCTTTCTCAAGTTGACTCCACTACGGACGAAGCATTTCCCTTGCGGTGGACTGTTCATTTACAGGATGCGACAGAAGTGGAAGTCTTGTATCAAAAATTACTCAATGTATTAAACGGGAACCCTGGACCTCTTGAATGTAGAATGGATTTGAATTTTGATGCAACCAGGGTCGGCACAGAACCTTCAACTTCAAGCCAGCCTCAGCAACGAGATTTTACACATTTATACACTCCAATATCACCGGAAGGTGTAACTGTCTGCGAGGCTGACTCAACTACACGTTATGTTCAGCCGAAGCCTTGGGTGTTGATTATTAACAATGTGTACAAAGTGGAATTGGTATGTAATAGATTAAAGGAGTTGATGGTACAAGATCCAGGCCTGCGCTTTCAAATAGATATACATTTCATCTGGAGAGCACCTGCGCGGGGCTCTTCGTCTGACAGCTCTCCAAGTACGACGGACGAGGAGGACAACTAGTCATCTTTTTTAAAACTCCGTTTGAATGACCTTGACCTTTCCCCCTCCACTGAGTTTATTTAAGGTGCACTCTCACTGACTACAGCATCATTTCATCGCGCACCTTCACCGCAGCAACATGGACAGTCAACTCAACTACTGTTGCGAACAGAAATGTTTTTCATGGCCAAATGACATTGATGTGGTGGATGGTCTGGCTTGTAGAACATGTGAAGCTTTTGGTCAGTGCATGTGTAAGTGCAAGTCTTGGAAGAAGCCGAAACCGAAGTTGAAGACATTCCATGTGTACCAAATGAGAGGGCATAAGTACACTTGCTGCCCTGAACGTTGCATTGAATTCAAACTAAAACAGCTAACTGGCTGCAAATTGTGCAACAATCATTTTGCAGGTTTTTGCAAACATTATTTAGGAGCGTGTCAATACAGATCAACTTGGCATACCGAAGCACTCACTATCAATGAAATCGCTATAGACTCACAAGAGTAGTCTTTCTACTCTTTGACTTTTTTTAAACTCCGTTTAAATGACCTTAAAATTTCCCCCACCACTTCCCCATATATCTAGAGTACGCAGGGCCCGGAGGTCAGTCGCTCGGCGGCTGTCGTAGGATGCACATCCGTGTTGTGCAGTCTGCTGTGCAGTTTTGATTTTAACCAGTTCAATGTCACCACACTTGAACTCTGGCGAAAACGTTAAGCTGTTAAACACAATCCTAAGCCCCAGGTTCACAGTCAACCTCAAGGTCATCACACTTTAACATGTAAATTTAAGGTAGCACCAAAACGGTGCTACCTGGCTTGACATTTTCAAGTTTCCCGAGGTCATCGCAGTTCCCCCACCACTTCCCATATACCTAGAGTGCGCGGGGCCGGACAGTCAGTCGCTCGGTGTCTGTCGTAGGGTGCACATCGCGGTTGTAGTACTGGTCTAAAGGGGGCTGCTGGCTCACTTCAAGGTCACCCGAGCGGTGTCACATGACGGTTTAGGCAGAGTCACGTTGCAAACTTGCAGTTTCCTCAGCACTTTTGCTGTTTCTCGTCTAATTTCGCTCCAAGTCGTCAAGGTCATGGGAACCGGACTGAAACTCGGAGCGTAGTGCGAGAAACAGCAAAAGTGCCAAAAAATTTTAGGTTTCAGCGTGACCTTGACCTTTGTGACATCGATGACGTCATTTTGGTGACGTAAGGGGTGATGACGTCATCAGCACGTCATTTCTGTGACGTCATAGGTGTGACGTCATGGATGTGACGTCATTGGTGATGACGTCATCGATTGCGTCATCGATGACGTCATCGATGACGTCATCGGTGAGGTCATTGACCTCGATGACGTCATCCCTCAGGTGACCTTGAAGTGAGCCAGCAGCCCCCTTTTTCCACTACTAACTGTATATATTTCTTCTCTTGTATAATCGTGTGTTACGTTTATACTTTTAAAACTGTAGGAACTAAATTTGGATTTGTGTATTTCGCATAAAGTGAATTTCGTCGTAAAATGGACAATGTACATAAGTTAAGCACTCACAAAAATTAATTTATGACAGTGTCGAGGCTTCAAAAATATCAGCAGTTACATTTAATTATTTGTATCCTCGGCGACCTACTAGAATAGAACTACTAGTACTAACTACTAGGAAGAAATCCCGAGATATTTAATAAAAATAAGGGCCCAAACAACTTAAGGAAGACAATTACGAAGAGAACATTGTTTTAAAAGGCATTACAAAACAAAAGTATTAAGTACAAACGTGTAACCGGATTTTCTTAGAACGACCAGAAAAATTTCCCTATTAATAAAACCTTTTAGGTAATTTATTTTTTTTTTTAATAAAACACAATATATAGAGCGTAAACATGTTAAATTGTTATAATACATAGTTAAAATTAAAACACTAAAGATAATCATAACAAGTTATTCGATCACTGCTCGTTCAATAAAAACGTAGCGAACGATATTGAGTTGAGCATTGAAAAACGTCAAAAGTTGAATTGAATTTCTATGATATTCTGGTATTGTCTTAAAAAGTTTCGAAGAAGATAAGGTCGTGTATGTGAAGCTAAGCACTGATAGATTTTCAAAAATCCGTCAGAAACAGTCTGGGAAAGTGGAAAACAACTGAGAAAACACTCAAATAATGCAGAGCAGACGTGACCTTGCGGAAAAGGGGGAAACCCCATGAGGGTAAAGTAACAGAATCCGGAGAGCATAATATTGTGCTGAATTACAATAGGGTTATTGTTATGTAAATGTGCTTTCTTTGTTCCATCAATAAATTAGTAAATACAAGAAACATGTGTGGCTCACAAGCATTGGATTTCGAAAGTAAGTGATATATAGTTTCGGAGTGGGAAGGAAAGCATAGCAGGAGTGTCAAATAATAAATTCTGATAATGTCTGTTCACATACAACTGTAATTCACTGTGACATGGTGATCTTACCTTAAAATTCAAATTTCTTTATATTAAATCTTTAGGATGACAGTTATTTTGAAACCGGACTCAACGCCTTCGACAGGGCAAAGCCCTTGGAAGCGAGTCAAAGGCAGAGGCCGGCTCAAAGGAAGAGCGGAAAGGACCCAAGAAACACCCAAGAGCTGGCCAACAGAATCCATTTTATTTTCATCTGTAAAATTTATTAAACATGGTTTCACAGACATTCACAACAAATACCTTAACTTGATAAATAACCATCTGATATTGTTAAAAATATTTCAAATATTTTGGTTTGGAGTGTTGGCAAACATAATTAAAGATTTGGTTCAACTTAAAATTTAGTAAATGCTGTTTCTCTTTTTTTTAAAAATTTAAATTTAAGGTGGCCACCAATAACCATACTGAACAATAAATAAATAAATAACAACACACATTGACATTACATAAAAGGTACAATAAATAACAATTTAACGATTTACGGAAATGATCGCCTGATAAATAACCTTCCGCAACAGCGGTTAATGAAAAAACTTAGTTAAGCCTGCCAGCCTAGCCTACAGATAGGGCACAGCCCTCAAGAAAATCTCTTGGAAAAAATTATTACTATTGAAAATTGAAAAGTTGAAGTTGAAAAGTTGAAGTTAAATTAGTGAAAAGATTTTTAAAATTGGCCAAAAAAAAATAAGTTAAGATGAATTTGTCTCGGCAGTGATTTAAAATGGAAGAACCAATTCCACCCGGTATCCTCCTGCTGAAAAGGGCGGGCTCCTAATTGGATAGAAACCTTACAGACTAAACAAGATCAATTTAACATAATATGAATTTGTACTATTGCAAGAATAAAGTCCTAGCCTGACATGGGCCCAAAACTTCACACCGTTGTTGGTTTGGCAAGATGGTAAGTCCAGGTGGAATCACTGCACTGAGATGGTGGATGGCACGCAGTAGTAATGGTTAACACTGACCTCAGCCGTAGAAGGAGCCCAGAGGTTAGGCCTACCGGGGTAGTCTGGGCGGTGGAGCCAGAAGGTGTAGGTGACCCCAAGGTGAAATAGGCCTACGGTGGTCATAGCCTGGGCGGCAGTGTCATCCGGCGTGGGTGATCATGGGCACCTGCAGGTGTAGGCCTAGGACAGCAGGCAGTTTGGTTCCATGCCGAGTGGCGCAGCAGTCATCGGGTCAAGTGTTCAGTGGGCAGCGTGACCGTCATCCATGGGCCCTGTTACAATTCCACTCACAATAACAAACGGTTCCTAAACCCTATGTTGTTACAATGTGTTACTTGTTTCTGTATTTTTTTACATTTTTATTCCTAACTCAATTGTATTGAACTTGTTTAGCCAAAAATTGAGGAAAATTGGAAAAAAGGCAGATCAGTTCCGTAAAGTAATAGCCTAATGAGTAGCCTAATTATTTATTTTCTCCTTGCATGAGTTTGGTTTGTTACTATTTCATGAAGCTACTTGCACATTGTTTGCTGGTTCATACATGAAAAGCCTATCTATGTCTGTGAAAGGAGTAAAGTAACTTGTATAAGCATAATACATTAAATTTTTACACTTAAAGCTCATACAAAATGTAAACTACAAAATCTAAAGGAAACTTACAGTTCAGGCTAGGCTAGGCCTAGTCCAAGCAAAATGTGACAAGGTGGCTGGATTCTGTCAACCAGCTCTGAGTAATGGGTTTTCCAAAAACACAAAATTTGACTGACAATAAACACAATATTCTTGCACTTGGAGAACAATTCTCACCTTAAATCTGAATTGAAATTGTCCTAACCTCAACTTGGATGTTCCAGCAGAAACTCACACTGCAATTTTGGCAGAGTGGGAAAGAAGAAATTTCTCTTCTTTTTTTGAAAAATGACAACAAATAATCATTCTGTGAACAATGGATATACATCAATGTGAAATAGAAAAGATGAATCTTACTTACCCGTGAATTGTGTCTTCTTAGAAGTACGCCATCTCGTAAAGAGACGGCAATAAGAACCTTTAGTGGCACCGACCAAAGACAAAGTGGGAAGAGCAAAACTTTTTCATGAAAACTTTCAACTACGCCGGAAGCCACAGAACACGAGGAAGGTTTCGAGAACTTTCCAGAACATCTGGACCAAAAGAACTGGCACTTCCGCCAGGCTTGAAAGAAACAGAATTGGAAAGCAAACGGCCTCGGCAAGACCGACGGCCAGTGCACTGTGACGTGAGGCAAATACAGTAAGAAAATCCAATGAATTTTCGTCTTCAAAATTTGCCACGGCACAACCTCCCCCACGAAAACCAAACCTCCGGGGAGAGAAGGCACAAAAACGGTAAGTGAACCTTCACCTTCCAGAGGGAACACTCACCTCCGGGAATTTTGCTGGGCCCAGCACTGGTAACAAAAAAATGACAGAGGAGGACACGGTCCACGGGAAAGAGAGGGTGATCAGACCTCCCATTCCGTAGGACCTCCGAAAACAGACCCTCAATTGGAGGGTACATCCTTACCCCGGAAAGCCTTCAGTTGGGAGACATGAGCCTTCCTGAACACGGCACCCGAGTCTGGGTGACCAAGTCTCACGGTCACAGGCGATAGGAACTTCAGAATTCTGTGGGGTCCAGACCAACGGTAGCAAAGTTTAGCAGCTCTCTTGTCGGCGGCGGAACTTAACGGGTGAGTCTGACAAAACACAAGGTCTCCGACCTTGAACGGGTTGGCGAGGCGACCCTTATCGTAGCGTTTCCGGACTTTCTCCCTACTGCGCAGCAGGTTTCTTATCGCTGCGCGCCAGGCACGGCAGACGTCCCCACTCCCCGGTGAGGGCAAAAGGTCTGAAACGCGCCACAGGTTTGAGAGCGGAGACGAAGGCGGGTATCCCAAAAACAACTCGAAAGGGACGGCCTTGTGGCTCTCATGTTTCGCACTGTTGAATGCCAGTTGCAACCATTCCAGCGATTCGTCCCAAGTGGTTTGCCGTTCGGCATGGAAGGCGATCAGGGCCGCTCTCAAATTGCGATTGAAACGCTCAGCATGTGAGGGCTGGGGATAGTACGGCGACGTAGTAATGTGCTCGATGGCGTGGCCAAAACAGAATCTATGGAACTCCCTAGATGTGAACTGGGGACCATTGTCAGTGACCATTTGCTCAGGTACACCGAAATTCTGAAACAAACGGGACCTCAAAGCCTTAATGGTGAGATCTGTCGTGGCCCTACGGAGTGGGAACAACCAACAAAATTTTGAAAAGGCGTCCACGCAAACAAGTAGGTAAGTGTTACCAGACCTGCTACGGGGAAAAGGTCCCACGTAATCAATGAACACCTTCTCAAAGGGGCGGCTGGCCACGTCCGAGGACAAAAGTCCGATTTTCGTGTTCTGAGCGGGTTTGCTCAAACAACACAATCGACAAGCTCTCACTCTTTCGGCGATGTCTTTATCCATGCCCTTCCAGATAAACTCTTTTCGGATCCTTGCGATAGTTTTGTGGATGCCCAGATGACCCCCCACTTGAGATGAATGGAAGTAGGAGAAAATCATGGGCACCAGGACACTCGGGACAACAATCCGAGTGCCACCTCCCACACGTGGGCGGCAGCAGAGGACCCCCTTGGAGAGAGAGTAAGGCGGGCGAGGCCCCACTCCCTCAATTTCTTGCATGATAGGCCCCAGCTCTGGATCTTGACGCTGGTAGGGAGCGATATCCCCGAAAGCCAAAGGAAACTCCAGGAGGACAGTCCCACACAACGGATTCTCCGCAGGAGACGGGGTGTCATGATACATGCGGGAAAGGGCATCGGCAATGATGTTTTGCGTCCCTCTCACATGCTGCACCTTGAATTTGAAAGCGGCAATTTTCACCACCCACCTACCAATTTTTCCAAGCTGCCTGGGGTGAGAGAGCAGCCAAGACACCGCTTGGTTGTCAGTCTCGAGCAGAAACTCGGCATGTTCAAGAAAACGGCGGAACTTGTCCATTCCGAAAACTACTGCCAGGCATTCAAGCTCGTACACAGAAGAAGCCTTTTTCTCGGCCTGGGTCAAGGTCCTGGACGCAAAAGCAATTGGCTGCCTTTCGCCATCAAAGGTCTGTGACAAAACGGCGGCGATGGCGCTGGAAGAAGCATCCGTTTGGAGAATAAACGGCCGGGAAAAATCTGGCATCCGCAACACCGGGGGTTGCATGATCGCCTCCTTGAGCCGGTCAAAGGCCAACTGCTGGTCTTCTCCCCACTCAAACTTCGCTCCTTTCTTCCGGAGGGCGTTAAGAGGGGCAGCAATCTCAGCCACCTTTGGGATGAACCTGCGGTAAAAATTGACCATCCCAATGAAACGGGCAACTCCCTTTGCATCTTTCGGTGCCGGGAAATCGCGGATCCCCTGAGTCCTGGCAGGGTCAATACGGATTCCCCGGGAAGAAACCAAATGCCCCAAAAAGGAAATTTCAGATTGGGCAAAGGATACCTTTTCGGGGTTAGCAGTGAGCCCAGCCCCACGCAGCCGCTTCAGCACTTCTTCCAAATGTTGGATGTGCTCCTCAAAGTTTTCACTGTACACCAACAAGTCGTCCAAATAATTGAACACATATTTGAATTTAATGTCATGGAAAATCGAATCCAACAAGCGTGTCAGGGTTTGAGCTCCCACGGCAATTCCCATTGGGACACGCGTGAATTGGTACAGATTCCATGGCACACAAAAGCTGGTGACATGTCGGGACTCCTTCTTCAGAGGGATCTGGTGATAGGCCTGATTCAAGTCAAACACAGTGAAAAATTTCGCCTTTCCAAACCAGTCAAAGGCCGAATGGAGGTCAGGCAGCGGCACACTGTCAATCTCGATCTTGGAGTTTAACTTACGGTAGTCGAGGACTAGCCGTGACTTCCCATTGGGCTTTGGAACCAAAAACGCAGGGCTGGAGTATTGAGACCTGGAAGGTTCAATCACTCCCTCCTTCAAAAGCTCATCAATGATTTTTCGCAAGGCCTCCATCTTAGGGGGCGCAAGCTTATACGGATGGCTGCGCACAGGTTCCTTATCAGTGAGTCGAATTTCATATTCCATCAGGCTTGTGAGACCAAGGCGGGGAGTGAGCACATCAGGAAAGCGAGAGCACAAGTCCCTCACAGCCTTCCTATGCTCCGGAGGCAAATGACCCAAACTGTCGCCCTTAGAAACGCTATCCGGTTCCTCCGGGCACTCCACCTCCCTGACAGACATTGACGGAGTAGGGGCCACCAAAGGCACCAGCACGTCACGGTTAAACTTGAAGTAGCAGCAATCTCGCTGCAAATCGACAATGAGGCCGGTCTCTCTAATGAAATTCGCACCCAAAATGCATTGGACGCCCAGATCCTTGGACACAAGAAAATCCCAGACCCATGAAAATCCTTGGATTTTTATCTTGAAAGCCACCTTGAGCCAAACGTCCATGGGGGCATTACTTGCCGTGAGACAAGTCAGGGACACATCTTCCGAGCGGAGGATCGCCCCAGATTCCACCAAAATGCGGTGAAAATCGGTGGAGATCAGGCTCACCGCAGCTCCAGAATCAACGAGGGCCGGAAAATTTGAGTCACCAATGAGAAGGTCAACGTAGGGACAAACAGGTCTTTGGGTCCTGATGCCAAGAGTCGCTACGCCCGCGACACCTTTAGACAAAGGATCGGCTGGGCTCGTCGCCTCCGGCGCTGGCTTAGGTAAGAGTCGGGGGCCTACCGGGGTAGACCCCCGCCTTCCCCGTTTTTTGGCCCGGACGAGACCTGACGACAAAAACGGCGAATATGGCCACGCTGACCACACCCATAACACGTGAGGGGCGTGCGGTGTTGAGGAGTTGCCGATGGTGAGGACACCTGTCCCACCAACGGACGGGACTGCCTGGCATTGGTGGATCTAGCACTCTCATCTCTGCGCTGGTCAATGAGTTGCACATTTCTAGCACCCAAAACCAGCTTATCGAGGCCAGAAAATGAGTCAGGCTTGGTGGCAAACACCAGTCGAGAGCGCTCCTCAGGAGTGATACCATCCAGGATCACTTGGACAACTTCAGCTTCACTTAAGCCCACGCGCAACACGCGTCCGGCAGAGCGGACAACCGTCACGTATGCCGCGAGGCCTTCCCGCAATCCTTGGCACCTATAAAACATCTGCATCTTCAAATCCTCCCGCATTCGTCCGGGGACGTACATGTCGAGTGCCTGACGATGAAACTCCTCAAAATCGCCCTTGCTGCTGAGCACAGCATTCAGCAAGTCAGATAGGGGTGAACGGCAATACGGTATCAGCAAACTCAGGAGAAGTGAGTCGCTTACGCCCGGAATCTCTCGCATTCGGAAAACGTCCGCCAGAAACTTCAGGAGCCTGTGGACGTCAAGACCATCAACACAGGGCAAGGCCTGTAGCAACGGCGTCAACGGGTTCGGCAACTTGTTGTACGCGCCGGGCGAAAATGGTGCAGTTGCTGGTGTCTTAGGCTCAACCAACAGAACAGGCGCAGCCAGAGACTCGCCCGCATTCGCCAAAGGTCCAAATTCAGGCCTGTCAGTGGAACACTCTGCATTCTCCTCAGATGTGGTCAGAGGAAGAGCAGGGGGAACCGGAACGATCGGGGAATCAGCAGGAGGAGGAACCGTAGCTGCGCCAGGAGGCTTAGCGGAAAGCACCTCCAACAGCTCCTCGACGGACTTCAAACATTCCTGCAGCCAAGTCAGATCATCACCCCTGCGATTGCCACACTCCAAAAGCAATTTCACTCGCCCCTGCAAGTGGACAAGGCGAGACAGGAGTCGGAGTCTCGTTCTGGCAGGAAGCGTCTCCTCCCTGAACTCCTCCAGTCTCCCCTCCCACTCTTCCATCTTGGTCATGCATGCCTTCAATTCCGACTCAGGATCCAACTTCGCCGGCCACGAACTGGGGAAACCGCTGGCCAACAAACCCCTCAGCTGGGTGCGAAGAGACCGCGCATCGCCAGCTGGATTCGCTCCTCTCGCACTGACCTCGAAAACGAGCTCATCCTTCAAAAGATGCTCCGGAGTCAAAGAGAGCGCCATGATTACAAATTACGAAACAACGTTCCACAAACAATTTACAACTTAGCTGCTGAGGCTACGGGACCAGGATGAGAAACATTCACGGGGCCCAGAACAACAGGTCCCACTACCCACTTGGATGATCAAAAAACAAACAAAATTTGACAATCAGGCGATCACTATCCACATTGATGAACAAACTTACAAACAACAACAAACAAAAAAAACCTGGGTCCTCCAACACTACCAAAAACCTAAACATGGCCTAAACAAAACTGCATTTCCAGTGGCCAACCACGCTCTGCTACCATTTTGAAACCGGACTCAACGCCTTCGACAGGGCAAAGCCCTTGGAAGCGAGTCAAAGGCAGAGGCCGGCTCAAAGGAAGAGCGGAAAGGACCCAAGAAACACCCAAGAGCTGGCCAACAGAATCCATTTTATTTTCATCTGTAAAATTTATTAAACATGGTTTCACAGACATTCACAACAAATACCTTAACTTGATAAATAACCATCTGATATTGTTAAAAATATTTCAAATATTTTGGTTTGGAGTGTTGGCAAACATAATTAAAGATTTGGTTCAACTTAAAATTTAGTAAATGCTGTTTCTCTTTTTTTTTAAATTTAAATTTAAGGTGGCCACCAATAACCATACTGAACAATAAATAAATAAATAACAACACACATTGACATTACATAAAAGGTACAATAAATAACAATTTAACGATTTACGGAAATGATCGCCTGATAAATAACCTTCCGCAACAGCGGTTAATGAAAAAACTTAGTTAGGCCTGCCAGCCTAGCCTACAGATAGGGCACAGCCCTCAAGAAAATCTCTTGGAAAAAATTATTACTATTGAAAATTGAAAAGTTGAAGTTGAAAAGTTGAAATTAAATTAGTGAAAAGATTTTTAAAATTGGCCAAAAAAAAATAAGTTAAGATGAATTTGTCTCGGCAGTGATTTAAAATGGAAGAACCAATTCCACCCGGTATCCTCCTGCTGAAAAGGGCGGGCTCCTAATTGGATAGAAACCTTACAGACTAAACAAGATCAATTTAACATAATATGAATTTGTACTATTGCAAGAATAAAGTCCTAGCCTGACATGGGCCCAAAACTTCACACCGTTGTTGGTTTGGCAAGATGGTAAGTCCAGGTGGAATCACTGCACTGAGATGGTGGATGGCACGCAGTAGTAATGGTTAACACTGACCTCAGCCGTAGAAGGAGCCCAGAGGTTAGGCCTACCGGGGTAGTCTGGGCGGTGGAGCCAGAAGGTGTAGGTGACCCCAAGGTGAAATAGGCCTACGGTGGTCATAGCCTGGGCGGCAGTGTCATCCGGCGTGGGTGATCATGGGCACCTGCAGGTGTAGGCCTAGGACAGCAGGCAGTTTGGTTCCATGCCGAGTGGCGCAGCAGTCATCGGGTCAAGTGTTCAGTGGGCAGCGTGACCGTCATCCATGGGCCCTGTCACAATTCCACTCACAATAACAAACGGTTCCTAAACCCTATGTTGTTACAATGTGTTACTTGTTTCTGTATTTTTTTACATTTTTATTCCTAACTCAATTGTATTGAACTTGTTTAGCTAAAAATTGAGGAAAATTGGAAAAAAGGCAGATCAGTTCCGTAAAGTAATAGCCTAATGAGTAGCCTAATTATTTATTTTCTCCTTGCATGAGTTTGGTTTGTTACTATTTCATGAAGCTACTTGCACATTGTTTGCTGGTTCATACATGAAAAGCCTATCTATGTCTGTGAAAGGAGTAAAGTAACTTGTATAAGCATAATACATTAAATTTTTACACTTAAAGCTCATACAAAATGTAAACTACAAAATCTAAAGGAAACTTACAGTTCAGGCTAGGCTAGGCCTAGTCCAAGCAAAATGTGACAAGGTGGCTGGATTCTGTCAACCAGCTCTGAGTAATGGGTTTTCCAAAAACACAAAATTTGACTGACAATAAACACAATATTCTTGCACTTGGTGAACAATTCTCACCTTAAATCTGAATTGAAATTGTCCTAACCTCAACTTGGATGTTCCAGCAGAAACTCACACTGCAATTTTGGCAGAGTGGGAAAGAAGAAATTTCTCTTCTTTTTTTGAAAAATGACAACAAATAATCATTCTGTGAACAATGGATATACATCAATGTGAAATAGAAAAGATGAATCTTACTTACCCGTGAATTGTGTCTTCTTAGAAGTACGCCATCTCGTAAAGAGACGGCAATAAGAACCTTTAGTGGCACCGACCAAAGACAAAGTGGGAAGAGCAAAACTTTTTCATGAAAACTTTCAACTACGCCGGAAGCCACAGAACACGAGGAAGGTTTCGAGAACTTTCCAGAACATCTGGACCAAAAGAACTGGCACTTCCGCCAGGCTTGAAAGAAACAGAATTGGAAAGCAAACGGCCTCGGCAAGACCGACGGCCAGTGCACTGTGACGTGAGGCAAATACAGTAAGAAAATCCAATGAATTTTCGTCTTCAAAATTTGCCACGGCACAATTTATCTTACAAGCTTCTTTGGAAAAGCTTATCAAGTTCATAAAAATTATTTTTCTTTCAACCGATTCAAGATTTTTGCATAATAAACTAAAGGAAAACGTAATTAAAAAGTTTTTTTTTCTCCTGAATCAGAATTAGGCCCAACGATTCTAGAATTATTTGCTAAAACAACCCGAAGTTTCTTTTATCATTAATATATTGATAAAATTCAGTATTATTTGTAAGTAAATAAAGTGTTTGGACATTTAAACGGATATATTTTCGAAATCAAGGCACACCCGTAAAAGGCACGGTCGTTTCCTTCCGTTATTCTATTGCTACAAATACTACCATGCACAAATCAACGAAATAAAACTATACCCAAATATTTTACATTAGAGCACGTAAGAATATCACGTCATTTACTTCAAAGTCATATTCATTTATCTGACATGAAAGTGTTAGATTCACTTTGAAACTAATTCACAAACGTAATATTAAAGCGAGAACCGAGACGGATTATTCTGCTTTAGCTGAGACGAATTCAAGGCGGACAAAAACATCTAACAGAGTGGAAAATTATGGAAGACTTAAGAAGGGGGTGGATAGGCTTTAACTCATCTTAGACTGACTGTATATTTAATCTTTAGTATTTATAAGTTTAAAAAGTATAACACAAAATCCAAAGATAATGAGTAACAAAATATTTTTTTATTCATTCAATAGAACTATTAAAGACTTTACACCTGGTACTTATCGTCTGCGGGAGAGGAATTTGTTTGCAGTTATAAAACTGCTTAGTTAGCCAAAATAAAATATTTAACAAACGCACGAATAAATCTCGCTGGTTATGTGATAATTATAAATGGAGACATTTAAAAGATAAATTTCGCTTTTAAGGGGAAGAAAGTGAATTGTGCTGAGGGTATCTGGGTCAGCTTTGCTGGCGCGGCTCCAACGGCCGTCCTCAGCGCGTGCTGAGCATGATCAGACCGGAACTGCTGAGGCGGTGGCTGAATTGATCTCATCACGTAGGTTGCGAGAATTTTGTTTGACAAAATTATCTTGTAGCGGGTTTAATCAGTTCTCTTGCATGTTTTGCCACCTACAGTACTTCATAAACAACTTATACAACCACCTAAATATAATTGCATTTCCATCTAAAAATAAGGTCGAAAACTATTTTAAAAATTTGACAATGTAGTGGGTTTAGCAAATTCAGATAACGTGTCAAAATAGAGATACATTATTAGAGGGAGAGAGGTAAACAATATAGCAAGCCAGGTATTGAAATAGAGAGCCTTTCCACAAGTTAGGTTTAAATGTATACCGACTGGGAATTCTAGACTTACTTGTAGAACAATAACAGAACCGCCGTGGTTCTGTTATTGTTGGTGTCTTACTTGCCTAAATGTTAGCATGTTGGACTTCAGTTTAAGAGGTCACGGGTTCGATCCCGGGATGCCCAAAATAACCCTCAGTTAATGACTTTGAGGGTTTCAAACAGGTTTCCCTAAAATCGTTTAATACACACTAACTAAATGCCACTGACGACGAAAAAGATGTAATCCTAGGTATATATTACCATTTCAATGAAGGATAATAATAAAAGGCGTTATTCAATATTTGAACATTACCTACCTACAAAATCTATTTTATGATAAAATACTAGAATTATACAGGACGGATAAATATAAATTTAAATATGGTAATTTACGAAAACTAACTTATTAGGATAACTTTCTTTGTTAACTTAATATAATGACCAAAAAGTCATTTTAGAAAATTATGATTTCATCGGGCATTGAACGAGAACAAAAACTGTATTGACCCAATTATTGTTCAAGACCAAATGATACTACAATTATTCTCAATGACAAGCAGTTATTCAACAACACTGTGCTCCTTGTGATCATTTTATTCCCTAGGGACACATGATAGTATCAATGAAGACTTCCCAATATCCTGAATCCCTTCCAAATCACTCCATCAACATTTTGACTCGGTCCCAGATTGTCTCAACGATCCTATAAAATGTTATGGGGCTCATATATTCGTTCTCTCAAATTACTGTTGGTTGTTATTTTTAACGTTACTGCATCTGTTTTGGTAAATTACAGTTAAGTGCAATCAAAACTTGAAATTTGTTAAGCAATTAAGTAGCAATGTTTTATTCGCTGATTTTATTTGAAGAGTCGGACATTTATAAAATTTGATATCCCTATATGTTCTTTGTAAATATGTCTAATCAGTATTATTTAATTTTCTTAAATGCATTTTTGACAGTTAGTTGTTATGTTTTTCAGTAAATAATAAATTCACCTTGTCACCTGAAAGTAATATTTACGTCAACTATGTATTAACTAGCAAACAGCCCGTCAAAAATGGCGGGTAATTTTCATGATTATTATTAATGAATTTGATGTTCACGTTTGAAAATGGTCATAGAATTTTATTAATACACAGACAACATAGTATTAAAATTTAAATTTTTCTATTTCTTTAGCAATGTGAACAGCTATCTATATATTAATAGGCAAGCCTGTCTCTTTTCCTCCTTTTTTCTCAGCTTGTGAGCAACGTAAAAGAAACCCGTGCGTACGTTTGAAAGGTAGTGTCTTGTAGATGAGCAGAATGGTAATTCACATCGGCCCCCGAGGCTACACCCTACAGGCTTTGAAAGTTTC
>CM061534.1:58110148-58134104 GCA_030545055.2 Neoaliturus tenellus | reverse complement strand
TGTTTTGCAAACCAATGATCTGGATTAGAACTTATTTCATTTATTCTGGCCACAAGTTGAAGTTTCTCTATTGCGGGTTTTCCCAAAAGGGGAATGTTAGTCCCTTTAGAAACATATATAGTTTCGTAACATGAATGGTTTTTGTAAGACATTTTGACAGTGGCCTCCCCTAAAATTGATAAATCTTGCCCATTAGCACCACGAAACCTTTTTAGAGTTGGCTTGAGTCTGAGTTTCTTGGTAAGCTTAATGTCTGAAGGTAAAACAGATACATCTGCTCCAGTATCTATTTTGAAGCCGATCTTATCAATGTCGTTAATGTTCAAAATTACTGTCCATTGATCATCATAGAATCTGCTCGAGCTTTGAGTTATACAACCAATAAATTCATCTGAATTGGAATCATCATTTGCAGTATAACCGTTTGACTCAACTTGATTTATTTTTTTTAAACGACAAACTTTGGGAAAATGACCAATTTTACCACAGATTTCGCATTTATGATTTCTAGCAGAACATATAGATCTGTGATGTGATGGGACCGTACCACACCAAAAGCAAGGCTTATTATTTTTTGGAATATATTTAGTATTGTGATTGGGTCGATAAGGATAAGTATTTGTTTGTACAGTGTTACCTGAATTTAAGTTAGAGGAAGGCGGAACAGAATTAAGTTTTCTGACCGTGTCTACGTCTGATTGGTTAAGTTCCTGCTTTTGTTTAACCAATTCTTCTGACTTACGAATAGTCTTTACTGCCTTATCCAGATTTAAATCGCTTTCCAATTGAAGACGATCACTAAGAATGTCGTCTCTCATGCCTATTATTAGCACCATCAAAATCATTTGTTCTTCAATTTGTCCCCATTCGCAACTTTTTGAAAGATTATAAAGGGCTGTGACAAAGCTTTCCACAGGTTCAATAGAACCTTGTTTACGCCTAAGAAACTTGGCCCTCTCAAAAATAAGATTCTTTTTGGGAATAAAGTACTCCTCAAATTTGTTTAAAACAATATTGTAATCAGATTTATCTGTGTTGTTGAGATTAAAGGATTCTAATATTTGCTCTCCCTTTTCCCCCAAACAATAAAGAAGCATATCTACTTGTTGATTACCCGATGCATCTTTAAGGTTACTAAGTGAATGATACCTTTCAAAACGTTTTTTCCATATTGTCCAGTCCGTTGGGTTGAAGGAAAATGGTCCAGGAGGCTTAACATTTAGGGAAAAAGTAGATTCTTTCGATGACTGCGCCATGTTTTATATCTATTTTAATTAATTAAATCATTTTAACTTTAAAGTCATGTATTTATTTTAAAGATACAAATATAATCATAACAACAACATAAACAAACATTAACAGCTGGGTTATTAGAACAATATATTTCCCATATTCATCAGTCAGGATTGACAACAACACCTTTAAGTGGTAAGGTCTTGTTTAACCTTTTTGAACACCTCAATTTATTTATTTATTTTTTTATTATAAAAAAGTTCAATTCATGTATAAATATACTAAGTGTAAGTAACGTTGAAAGATATTAGTAGTGTGTTTTGGTCACTTTTAAAACCGGCCACGTGCCCACGGAGCCACGTGCCGCGGCAGCTGGCGCCAGCTGCCATGTCACATAGCTTCCGGTGGGGTTAGAGGGTATATATGAGATGCTGTAGTTATATTTTATGCCATATAGGTTGGGGTGGAGATGGCGATAGTGTTGGCGTTAGGGTGAAGTGAATTTGCGCATAAAATTAAAATTAAAAGTTAGTTCAAAATTAAAATTTGTCGGTGTTAACGAAACTCTAACAGTTGAAGAAAAATTAAGAGTTAGTTCAAAATTTAAATTCAAACTTATAACTGAGATGTGGAAAATATGTCAAGGTCATCCAGAGTAAGTTTTAAAAAATTCTATCCAACTATCACCAGAAATAGTTTTAAGTTGAAGTAGTTGGTGATAGCGGGATAATTGATTCGTGCCATGGGAGAGGTGTTTCTCGTTTGAAAGTTGGCGATAGAATGAGAAGCGCCGCCTAGGGAGAGGGCTTACAAAATGGCAACCTTCCCCCCACCACCCCTTCCCCCCACTCCTTTAGACCAATAACCGGTCGCCGACTCTATGTGGTGAAACTGAACTAGACATGGCGGCCGCCATGGATAATTCTAACCTCAAATCTTAGCTCAGCTGAAGAGAATAGAGGAGCATGAAGTAGGAATTGTGGTGACAGCACTTATATGAGGAATAGTAGGGGTAAAATAAAAAAACTTGTTGAACACAGTCGATAGGTGTAACAAGTTCAAAGTTGTTGAATTGTAACATAGAATGCAAAATGTTGTAAATAACACTATCATCAACATTAACCTGCGAAGTCTTTGAAGAGTATAATGGGTTAAAACTGTACTTCTTCCTAACTCTATTTAAATTAGTTCTACACTTTGAAATCGAAGGTTTAGAAGTATTCCGTAATATGTGTTGTGTTCGCAAAGCTTTAACTTTAAACATTGTGCAACCATCATAACTGATGTGTTACATTTAGAAGTTAAAAGAAGACTGAGATATAAAATGAAGTGTAAAAGAAATTGAAACAGAACACTATAGTAGTAATATTTGAGGTTAGAATTAACTAGACTCATTTAATGAAGTGGCTAGGAAGCCACATGCTGATGAATGGTAAATTGCATGTTAGAAGTAACGAAGTAGTCATAAAGTAAAACTAATGAGAGGTGATGACTGTGTGGATGCAAGGCAATGAATGTTTGCGGCGCGATAAACTATCCCCATTTTATAGAGGCAGTAATAACCCAAGCCAAATGCCGGCAGATGCCGACCAACTACCTGGTTTTATAGCGGCAATTACTCCGGGCAGCTGCCGGACAAATGGTAAGAGAAGTAGGGGGTTTTGGGGCAATGACCGGAAAGGTCAATGACCCCCCCCCCTCCCCCCCCGAAAAATGGAGCCCCCCCCCCGAAAAAATGGAGCCCCCCCCTCCCCCCCCCTTCCCCCACCACTCCTTCCCCCACTCCTTCAGGCCAATGACTGGTCACCCGGTCATCGTCGGTCGCCGACTCTATGTGGTAATACTGAACTAAACATGCAGCTGCCATGGATAATTCTAACCTCAAACCTGCTGCGCATGCAACGAGTTCTCCGGATCGGAATAGTGACTATGCTATTGCGCATGCGCCTAGTCCTGTATTACTCACTTTAGCGCTACTGCACATGGATAATTCTAACCTCAAACCTTGGTTTTGCGTTGCTGTGCATATGCTGCTCCCCACTCCTTCGCCTTCCTTTTACACTGCTGCGAACTGGACTGGATTGAACACTGTACTGGAGTGAAACAACTTCCCCCACTACTGGAGAATCCGAGGAGCGATACGAGCCTGATCTTAGCGTTAGTCGTCAACAAACTTTCATAGCGAAAGGTTGTTGGCGACTCAGCAAGAGGTTTCAAATATATAAGTAGGCCTATATATATTTGAACTTCTTAAACTATGTTGCGTTTTTTAATGCAATGTAGTATGTGTGTGTGTGTTTTAGTTGTAAGTTGCATTTAATTTAAGAAATAATTTGCGCATTGCGATGTTAGTTTTAAGTTTGGTTTAGCATTAAGGTGTATTAATTTTTAAGAGGTTTTTAGCATTAAGGTGTATTAATTTTAAGAATAATGATGGTATTTGGTTGTGTTGAATTATTTGGTTTTTTAATAATGATGTGTTGTTAGTTTTAAGTGTTGCTAATACTAATTAATGTTGTTTTGCCTTACAGCTAGATGTTAGGGGGTAGATTAAATGTAAATTCAGAAGTTCGGTTGAACTTCACTTAGAAGGGGTGGGACATCCGCAAAATGCGGACTAGGTTTTTGCATTTTGTTTAGGAATATAATGGGTGGGATTAGTTTGGGTGGGGTTAGAGTTGCGTTTCTGCATTAACTGTTCCAGTTTCCCTGAAATTAATGGTTACGCTTTGATGCGGACGGGAAGTTACGCTTTGATGCGGACGGCCCAGGGACCTCCCTTGCAGAACGTAACTAGTGGGTTGGGAGTGGGAACCGTTAGGCAAACAGGGTGGTGGGAACAGTATTACTGTTCCCATCACCTTGGATCATTATAAATCTTGAATGACCTTGACCCACTTTTGGAAGGGTCAATGACCCCCCCCCCCCCCCCGAAAAAATGGAGTCGATTCCCCCCCCTCCCCCCCCCTCCCCCCCCGAAAAAATGGAGTCGATTCCCCCCCCCCTTCTCCCACTCCTACCCCCACTCCTTCCCCCACTACTCCGGGTGAACGACCGGTCATGACCTGAAAAATTAAAATGGCTATAACTTGATAACGGATTGATGGATTTGGACAAGCGATACATCATTGAAAAAGTCTATGTAAGACAAACATTTTGGTAAAAGAAGAATTTGGTTATTTTATTTAGTCAAAAGTTATGCGAATTATTTTAAATAAATACCTTCTCTTTCCCCTTTTCCCCCACCTCCCAGGTCAATAATCAGTCTCGGCCAGCTGCTACCCCTCTCATTTGCATATTGTTATAAAAGACGCACCGACTGCGGCTAACATTTCATTCTGATTCCAGACGTTACGGCTGCGAACTTGGAGCCACAACTATGTCATCTCTGCCAACTACAACTTCTAATTTAACTTCTACTTCTACTTCAACTTCTACTACGGCTGTTACTGCACCTAAGAAAACTCTTCGTCTGAAAAATCCTCCTGACTGGTACAAGAAGCAACTTGGATCCCAACCTTCAACTTCTGGAGCTATTCTTCCGCCAACCAACACTTCTAGACTTCGCAGTATTTTTTCACCACCTTCACCTTCGCCTTCAACGACTCCGCACCACCATCAACTATGATGCCGCCACCGCAGAAGCCAGTTCCCCGTCTTAATACCCCTTCAATTGAAACTATTGTTCATCGCCTTAGTACACCCATCATCCCACTATCACCATTGCCTCCTACCCCACCACTTACTATGCCTGAAGACCACACATATCATAAAACTAAATCCACTAAGCCTACTCCCAAACCTGCTCCTTCAGAGCAATTACAATTATTACAAGAAGAGCGTCGTAGGGCATTTAGCCGTCCCACTACTTGCCCTGAAGTGCTCACTAGGGGAATTAAGAAAGGATCAGCTTGTGGGAGGAAATGTGTTAAAAACGAAAGTTTTTGCCATGTACATGTCGTAAAACACCTTTCTGAACCACAACTGACAGAAACCCCCACTATTGAATACCAATCCAAAATTATTGGTGTGAAAGGAAATAGGCTTAAGAGAGGTTGTGTTTATTTTTTTGAAAGTGTTATTGACAACGAACACATTTTGGCAAGTTGTAATGGCGAAAAATATAATATTAAAGTAATTGAATCCTTGCGCAAAGAGAAATCTGTTTATGAGTTAGACTCTAAAGACTATATCCCCAGACACAAAGTGGATGGTATTACAAGGTGGGGCGTAGAAAGTAAATTCACATAGTTTTTTTCCAAATTGTTGCTTAAAAAATAATGGGGGAGAAACACAATGCGTTATAGCGTTGTGTTTCTCCCCCATTATTTTTTAATACTCTAAGTCTTGTGACCTACTAACCTACTTCCATCCGAGTAGTAAGAAAAGTACTTCCCCCCACTCCTTTGGGTGGATGTCTGGTCACGGTCAGCTCTTACCCCTCATTTGCATACTATTATAAAAGCGGAGCGAGCGTTGGTTACTCCTTCATTTTGCTTCTACACGCCGCTCCTGTCGTTTCGTCTCTGCTGTTTACAATATTTCTTGCTTCAAAATGCCTCCTCATCTGAATGAAAATTTTAATTCTTCTGAAATTTCTGATGTTTTTGAACAATCTGAAGACACTTTAAGTAACAACAGTGAAAGTGAAGATGATGAGGACGATGATGATTATACTGTTGAACTTAGTGAAGAACGTAAAGTTATAGCAATTGATCCACAATTTCCATTTGATACAATAGAAAAGTTTATGGCTGAAGCTAATAAATGGTTGGACTCAGGATGTTATGTACGAATTGACTCTTTTATATTGTATGGTGACTTGGTTTTGGACTGTATGGTGGTATTGGTGACTTTCCTTGTCACACCAAATGATAGAGACCGCATGTTGCAGTGGGCACAATCTATGATGGAGTGCTATGAACAAGGTGTGGACACTGGCGGCTATTTTCTTGCACAACTAGTGTAATAACAAAATTACCCTTCCCCCACCCTACACCCTATCCCTTTCAAATTCTATAAAGAAGGGGGAAAGGAGTGGGAATTATAAAATGGTGGGGCAATGTGTATAAATGCAGGTTGTTTGAAGAGACTTTTATTATTGTGGCTGTAGCAGAAACAACATGGAGTTTAAATCTTCAGCAAAAAATAAGGAACAACATAATAAAGAGAGAAATTCGCAAGAAAGAAAAGATTGAACTTATAAAATTACAACTTATAATACCTTCTATTGAAATTGGATGTAGCAAAATAAAGACTTTGGTGAAAACTAACGAATATTTGTTACAATTGCTAAAAACAATCGAAGAGTTGAAGAGCAAGAATGGACATTCTACATAGTAAAATTTGAACATTTTAATATAAATAAGTAAACCCAAAAAAGTAGATGTAGAATAGAGAGCGAGGAATAGATCACTTTGTGGTAATGGACTAACATGCCACTTAGTGCTCTATTCCTCGTTCTCGCGTTAAATTGGATTACCTTGACCTATTTGTTCGACTGTTAGAATTTGGTTAACACTGTTGAATTTCAGTTTTGAACTAACGTTTATTTTGTTCAACTGTTAGAGTTTTTTTTAATACTGTTGAATTTTAGTTTTGAACTAACTTTTAATTTATGCGAATTTTTAGTTCAACTTTAGTTAATTTATGCACAAATTTAGTTTAACCAAGTGTCTGTGCTGTAGCCATTTCCACCTAAAAGTAACTACAATTAGTTGGGTGGGGGAAAGTTCGTTAAAGCTTGAATATAAAGAAGTATATACTAAAATTCCAATGGGAATAAAGAACACGAATGAACAATTAGTTTGTAGAAGGTTAATATTTTTGTTCAAAATGTTTGATTTCCTTGGATAGTGAAGAAGATGAAATAGTGGTGGGGGAACCGTTATAAAAGGAGGAACATGAGAGCCCATTTCATTTCTTGGTGAAATTTCGAAGAGTAAACATCTCAACATGTATTGTTGCGATAAATGTTAGGAATCGTTTCACGATGAAATTCTATTAGACTGTCATAAAGAACTAATTCACAACAACCCAGAAGAAAAACAAGAACAAGAACAAGAACAAGAACAAGAACAACAAGAACAACAAGAAGAACAAGATGAAATAACTGCAACATCTTCAACTACTTTACCGAATCTACAAGTATTTGCATTACCCGGTAAAGTAGTAATGCATCATAAGATTCAAAATGAAAACTTGAAGCTAGAAGAATTTATTAGAGAAGCAAAACCAATCGTAAGTAAAACTTTAAAAGAAGAATTGAAAAGATTGAACTTTCTTAAATTTGGTTTACTACTAGAAGCTATGTTTATAAATGTACAAGAAGAATTATCACCAAGAGGATTCATAACAAAAAACCGAACCATTATGGAAAGTTCAAACATTGATTCAATAGTAGAAAACTGTATAGAAGAAATATTAACAAAAATTCAGGAACACGAAGGAAGAGGATCCGGATGGAGTCTTACAAGTATTGAAGTATTAGATATAAGAGTTCATAAACATGGATATGGACTAATGGGATCTAGTTACATTCCTTTGCCCAAAAGAATTAAGGATACAAGATCATGTATTAATGTGAAAAATCAAGATAATGAATGTTTTAGATATGCGATGACATCTAAGTTTGTACCAAATCATTTCGATAAACCTAACCAACACTATGAAAATCAAAGACATAGGTACAATTTTCAAGGAATTACTTACCCTGTATCACTGAAAGATATATCAAAATTTGAGAAGAAAAATCCTGGTACATCTATCAATGTTTTTGCATTAGATAGTTCAAACAAAGTGTATCCTTTACGTGTTGTAAAAGAAGAGCTACCAGATCATACGGATTTACTACTACTAACGCGAGGAGATGTGTCTCACTATGTGTACATAAAGAAATTCGACTCTCTTGTTAACAAGCAGCTTTCTAAAGCTCGACACAGAAAGATAATTTGCAAGAGATGTTTTAATTTTCAACGAGAAGGAAGACAAGGAAGAGAATGGTTACAAGAGCACAAAAGGCTATGTAACAATAATTATGAAGCAAAGATTAATTTACCTTCGGAAAACAGAGCATTTGTTACATTTCAAAAGGTTCATCATCAATACCGTATCCCTATAGTTGTATATGCGGACTTTGAATCAACACTAATTCCTATAGAAGATGAAAATTGTGAAGCTAGAAAAAGTGTCAAATATCAAATGCACAAACCAAATAGTTTTTGTTTAATGGTTAAATCAACATTATCAGAAGAACATTTAAACAGATATGGATTAACTTCAGAACCTCTAGTATATCGTGGTGAAAATGTAGAAAAAATATTTCTTGATCACTTATATTCAATAGCTGGAAATGCACAAAGATTATATACAAATATTGTACCAATGAAACCGATGGAGGAAGAAGAAGAAATTCAACATGAAAATGCAACTCGATGTTTCTTATGCAAAAATGATTTTACTATTGAGAATTATAAAGTTAAAGATCACGATCACCTCACAGGTTATTACAGGGGTGCTGCTTGTAATAAATGCAACTTGAGCTATCGTTTACCACTATTTATTCCTGTGGTTCTGCATAACCTCAGTGGGTACGATGCTCATTTTATAATACCTGAACTAGGAAGAGACGACGGTAAAATCGATGTGTTAGCTGAAACTTCAGAGAAGTTCATAAGTTTTTCCAAAGAAGTTGGAAACATGAAACTAAGGTTCTTGGACTCCTACAGATTTATGCCGTCGAGTTTGTCCAAACTTTCAGAAAATTTAAGAAAACAAGATTTCATCGAAACAAAGAAGATTGTAAATAACGACAAACTGGATTTGGTACTTCGGAAAGGTGTGTTTCCATATGATTACATAGACAGTTTAGAAAGATTTAATGAAACATCACTTCCGGCTAAAGAAGAATTCAAAAGTAAACTTTATGACATGGACATATCTCAAGAGGACTATGATCATGCATGTAAAGTATGGAACGATTTAGGATTTAGAACATTGGGAGAATATTCAGATTTTTATGTTAAATTGGATGTAACTTTACTATGTGATATAATGGAAGAATTTAGAAATACATGTTTTGCAGCATATGGATTGGACCCTCTTCATTCGTACACTTCACCTGGATTAGCATGGCAAGCTATGTTGAAAGAAACAAATTGTAAAATACAACTTCTTACTGATATAGATATGGTTATGATGTTAGAGTCAGGAGTTCGAGGGGGATTGACGCAAAGCGTTACACGACATTTCAAGGCGAACAACAAGTATCTGCCCGATTATGATGCATCAAAACCAACAACATTCCTGGGTTATTTTGATGCAAATAACTTATACGGATGGGCAATGTCGAATCCCCTTCCATATGATAATTTTAAATGGATAGATCCAGAATCGATTGGAAACATAATGGATATACCGAAGCATGGTGAAACTGGTTACATTTTTGATGTTAATTTTGAATATCCTGAACATCTTCATGATCAACATTATGATTTACCACTTCTTCCTAAGACTGAAATTTCCCCTACTGGAAGATGGCCAAAATTAATGATGACTTTAACCGACAAGTCTCGATATGTTGGACACTACTGGATGATACAACAAGCTTTAGACTTAGGATTGAGAATTACAAAAATTAATCGAGTACTACAATTTTCTCAATCTTGTTGGTTAAAACCTTACATCGACAACAACACAAGAAGAAGAGCCACCGCTACATCAAGTTTTCAAAAAGATTTTTTCAAATTAATGAATAACGCAATATTTGGCAAGACTTTGGAAAACAAAAGGAAACATAAGGATATCAAATTGGTAACTGATCCAGTAAAATTACAGAAATTGGTGCAACAACCAAACTTTGGTTCATCTATAATTATTAATGAAAATCTAGTTGTTATTTCCATGAACAAGAAGTCAGTTACAATGGATCGTCCTTTGTATCTTGGAATGTCAATCTTGGATATTTCAAAAACACATATGTACGAGTTTCATTATAAGAAGATGGTTAACTATTATGGAAGAGAGAACATTGGTATTGCATATATGGACACGGATGCACTAATTTACTGGATTAAAACAAATGACATGTATGGAGATCTACGCACCTTTATATATAAAGATGATTTCGACTTTTCCGATTATCCTAAGGATCATCCAAATTACGACTATGACAGAAATAAGAAAGTATTGGGAAAATTTAAAGATGAAACAAATGGTGTGCCGATGATGGAAATTGTAGCATTAATGTCCAAACTGTATTCATTTCAACTGTACATAAACGAGAGGAAAGAACATCAAGTCACGAAGAAGGCCAAAGGAATAAAAACTTCTTTCCTGAAGAAGAACGTACAGTTTGAACATTATAAAAGATGTTTGTTTGAAAATGTTGAAACAACTGCAACGTTCAACACTATTAGAAGTTATAATCATCAACTATTTAGTGTCAAACAAACAAAGTGGGCATTAAGCTACAAAGATGACAAGCGCCATATTTTAGAAGATAAAATTAATACTTTACCATTCGGCCACTACTCTCTAAACCCTATCGACCAGTAAACCTATTCTTCGTCCTCTACCTTCTTCCTTTTTCCTTTCCGTAAAGAAGAGGGGACATGGCAAGCCCAATGCCATGTTCCCTCTTTTTTACACTAATATGAAATGGCCTTGACCTATATTCAAACTATATAAATGAGAATAAACTATTCTATGGATCAGTATTTTTACATGCGGTGTACAAGCAACATCTGAAGATGGAAAGTGTGAAGGACAAGATTGTAAATGAACTACATAAACCAGCAAGAAGAAGATTTCCAAGAAGAAGTACAATCATTAAAGGGATGAATGATCTTTATCAAGCTGATCTCATTGAAATGATACCGCACAGTAAATTAAACAAAGGATTTAAATATATTTTAACAATTATAGACTGTTTTACTAAAATAGCTGACGCTTTACCATTGAAGGATAAGACTGGTAAAAGTGTTACAAAAGCTATGGAAACCACAATACAAAGAAATAAATTTAAAATTAAACATCTACAGACCGATGATGGAAAAGAATATTTTAATAAAGACTTTAGAGCTTTGATGAAGAAATATCAAATAAATCATTATTCTACAAATTCTGAAGTTAAAGCTTCAATAATTGAAAGATTCAATAGAACATTGAAAGGTGCGATGTATAAACAATTTTCAAAACGAGGATCATACGTGTGGTATGACATATTACCACAACTTATAAAACAGTATAACAACAAATATCATCGTACCATTGGAATGAAACCTATCCAGGTAAACAGTGCTAATGCGAAAATTGTATTACAACGCATTAAAAATAATACAACACCGAAATTAGAAAAATTGCAACCAAAGAAGTTCAAGGTCAACGATAAAGTTCGTATAAGCAAATACAAAGGTGTATTTAGTAAAAGATATCTACCAAATTGGACTAATGAAGTATTTACAATTTATAAAGTGCAACCAACTATACCTGAAACCTATTTATTAAAGGATAACAAGGGTGAATTACTTCAAGGTGGATTCTACGGACACGAATTGTTGAAATCAACAGTTGGTGATGTATATCTTGTCGAGAAGATTTTACAAAGGAAAAAGGATATGGTTAAAGTCCGGTGGTTAGGGTTTGATAAAAGTGAAGACTCTTGGATTCCTTCAAAAGACTTAGTATAGTTGTTTAATAGCTCATTGTGTGTTTAACCTTTATACAAGATGGAGATTGTACAACAAAAAGATCGATTTAATATCAATAACATTGATGAATTGACAGTTGACAATGATAAGTTAAATCATGGAAAACATGGTGAATTACTACCAAATACGATAAGATGTCTAATAACTGGTCCTTCAAATTGTGGAAAAACTAATGTTGTTTTTAACCTTATAACTAATCCTAAAGGATTGCGTTTTAACAATATATATATTTTTTCAAAATCATTGCAACAACCAAAATATCAATTATTGGATAAAGTACTTGCAAGTGTACCTGAAGTAAATTTTTACAAGTTTAATGCCAGTGAAACAATTATGCAACCAAATGAAGCAAAACCATTTTCTATTTTTATATTTGACGATGTTTCTTGTGAAAATCATGACACAATAAGGAATTATTTTGCTATGGGAAGACATCATAATATTGATAGCATTTACATTGGTCAAACATACAGTAAAATTCCAAAACAACTTATAAGAGACAATGCAAATATGTTGATCATCTTCAAGCAAGATGAAACAAATTTAAAGCATATATATAATGATCATGTAAATGCGGATATACCATTTGAAAAATTTAAAGAGATGTGTGGCAAAGCATGGAATGAGAAATATAGCTTTCTCGTTATTATGAAGGAAGAAGATATTAAAAATGGTAGATATCGTATAGGGTTGGATAAATTTGTATTTATGCGTTGAACTACCGATGCTACATCTAGTTACACGTTGAACTTCACAGTGTAAACATGGTGAATCAAGAAAAACTATTGAAAGAAATAAAATCACTCAGTGATTCTATTAGGATGAAGAATCGTGCATTGAGGATGGGTTTAAGTGAAAGAGAAGAATTTCTAGAGACTACATTTAAACCTATTACGGAACCTTTAAAACAGATATCAGAAACTATTGGTAAACCTCGTTATGAAGGAGATGTTTTACTACCAGTTTCTAAACAAGAAGTACAAGCATTAAAAAAAGAAGAAGATGATGATTCATACACAAGTGCTAGTGAGCAAGAAGAAGCAAAAGAAGAAGAAGAACCAATTGTTGAAAAGGGAGAAGAACAGCCAATACCTGAAGCTGAACAATCTATTCCAAATTTAACTCAATTGAGTAGCGATATATTACAACATGGACCTCTTGGAAGAAAATATATAATGAAAATGCTACATGACATGAAATCAAACCCGAATTTGAGTAGATCACACATATACGGAGCAAGAATTGATGGGAATGAATTAAAGATTGGTGATTCAAAGCTTGAAATAACTCAAGACGATTACATCATTATTGGTGAGCATAGATATAAAGGAACAAAAGGATTATATGAATTAATTTTTAAAAATATACCACTAAGATATTCATCCAAAGATTTAAGTGTTTTTAAAGAGATTTTACAAAATACTAACGCTCATAAGAGAAACTACTTAAAGGATGCAATGATTAATCGTTCACGTGCAACAAAATATAACATTGTTATAAAAAAGTTGTTTCCTCCACGAAAATTGCCCACATTACGTACTGCTCCAGCGGTGAGACAACCACTGAAAAGAAAATCTTTATCACTTATGGATTTATCACTTCTTGAACAACATGGTAAAAAGAGTAAAGGAGATACTTCAACCTCTGGTAAAGGATTGATGAAAAATCTATACAATACAAATGTGATTTACAACAACGACATCAATAAATTGGTTGACCGAATGAGACTATTGCATGAAGCCATGGAAGCCGGTCATACGGGTTTGAATAATGAATGGGTGGCTCTAGTTGATGAACTTAGGAATCGTGGTATAGTTGTATAATTGTCCGCGGATATAAAAGAGTTGCAAGCGTAAGACGTATCAGTTCTAACATGAGCGTCGACAAGTTCGGACGGTACTCCGCGTTAGGAGTGCAAGTTGGAGAAGACAGAAAAAGAAGTGGATTACCGCAAACACCTGAAGGTGACTATAGCATAAGTAATAAACGTTTAAAACTAGTTAAAGATCCAGAAGAAGATACTGATGGAGCAAATTTGAAGACAGTAAAAGAAGCTACTTCAACATCATTGAAATTACATAAGAATACTTACGATGTTAAATCACATAGAATAATTAATGTTGGTAAACCAACTGAAGGTTCTGATGCAATTACTAAAGAGTACTTATCATCTGAACTTTCAAATACTTTAAAATTGCAATGGGGTAATAACTTAAAAGATGGACAAACGTATGATGCTGGAAATTATAGAATAACCAACGTGGGAAATCCCAAAAATGATAAAGATTCAGTTAATAAAGAATATTTACATTCTATAATACCGGAAAAAACTGAACATGGATTTTCTTTTTATAAATTTATTATAAATGACATTGGATACCCAAAGGAAGACGGTGATGCTGTAAACCTAAAATACATCAAGGACAACTGTATTTTACAAGATGTTAATGGAATTGATTGTCATGGTAAAACATTGACAAATGTAAAGTTTGGTTCTCAACCAAAAGATGCTGTTACTATGGAACAATTATCTAAAGAATTAAAAAAGGAAACATCAAATTTTGTAAAACATGAAGATGCCGTGTTAAAGCGGGGAGATAAATTTATACATGGAAATAAAAAGTTTGATTTAATGCAAGGAAAAAATGATGAATGGGATGCAGGACATAAAACAATAACAAATGGAAGATTTGGTATAAAAGATTCAGATGTACCTCTTATGGTACAAACATTAATTGCAAGTGGTGGTAGATTAGGTACATACGATGGTCGTAATAGAAGAATAAAAAATATTTATCCTGGTTATGAAGAAGATGATTGTGTTACATTGAAACAAACAATAACTTGGGATAAACACTTTGGGACCAAATATGATGCAAAGATGAAGAAAATAATTAATATTTTACCAGGTGAAGATTCAAATGATGCTGCTACTATTGGACAAGTCATAACAACATCAAAAAGTGATTCAACCTCATATACTTGTAATGATAAACGTATTATGCAGTTACAAGATCCTCAACATCCGAAAGATGCTGTAACTTTAGATTGTTTAATAAGAATAGTGGGTAATTTACTTATTGATACCCACAATCATATAGCTAGTACAACGAGTCATGTGATGATTCAACCCGATAAACGAGAAGCTTGGATTAAAAATAGAATTATAAATCAGTATATAATTAATTTGAATAACTAAGTCTTTAAATATAAAAGATTTTGCACAAGTTATTCATTTGTGTAAAGTATCTCGTGGAGTAAACACGCCAGTTATATAAGACAACATAATGAAGACCGTATCGCTCAGTCATCGTCAAGACAGCGGCAAAAGAGGACGTGGTATAACATCAGCTGCATTATCCCTGCTTAGACGGATTCCAGTTGGTGCTGTTGTAAATCGAACGATAGACGCTTTACCATACGAATTACATCTGCCCGGAGGTTATCAATATTGTGGACCTGGAACTAAGTTGGCAAAGCGTTTAGCAAGAGGAGATCCTGGAATTAATAAATTAGATCAAGCTTGCAAGGAACACGATATAGCATATTCAAAGTATAAAGATTCAACAAATAGATCAATAGCAGATAAAATTCTAGCGGAAAAAGCTTGGCAAAGAGTAAAATCAAGTGACGCAAGTATTGCAGAAAAAGCATCGGCTTGGGCAGTAACTACAGCCATGAAGACGAAAGCAAAGTTAGGTGGTGGAAAACATCGCAGAGGAAGACCTGCAAAGAAAGGCGCTCCCAAAAGAGGTGGAAACATTAGAAAAGGACGTCGTAGAACTCATAAGGCAAATGTAAAGAAGACTTCTGTTTGGCAAATGGTAAAAAACGGAGCAGGTTTATACCTAAGACCATACCGTGTGTACTAAATAAGAAGAGTCAATTGATAATTCCAAATAAAGCCTTAACAAATCATCAGTTAAATGATTATGTGAAATGTTTGAAAATACCATTCTTTCGAGGAGTTTTTATGAAAGATGCATTACCAACTAAAATATGGAAAAATGAAACTGGAATAGTAAATTTGGATTCCACCTATGGTCCAGGTACTCATTGGGTATGCTATAAAAAGCTTGGACAAACCGTTTACTACTTTGACAGTTTTGGCAATCTACCACCGCCAAAAGAACTTCAACATTATTTTCGAAACTCAAAAAACATTTTTTACAATTACAAAAAAGAACAACCTAACAATACTGAAATATGTGGGCATTTATGTTTGGAGTTTCTAGCGAAAAGTGTCAGTCAGCTTTAAGATGTCATCGTATACAGTGTCGTTGAGTGGAAATTCATCCACATTGAAAAGTACGCTGTTCCCAGCATTGCGTCTATCCAAGGAACGATTATGGGAAGCGGCATTACTTGATTTGACTACCTACAACTCAATTCCCAATGTTACGGAAGGGAAGAACAATTTACTACATTATTATGAAACTAAGGATGCTGCAGGAAAATACTCAGAATTGAAAATAATTACATTTCCTACTGGAGCTTATGAAATTGATGATATAAACCAATTATTACAGAAACAACTCGGAGAAGACAATATTACCGTTAAAGGAAACAATAATACTTTAAAAGCAGAAATAACTTCAAAATATTATATTGATGTCAGCTTGGAACAGTCGATTGGCAGTTTACTTGGATTTACAGATACAAAAAAGAAAATCTTAACTCCTGGAACTACTCATTCAGGTGATTCAACTGTAACAATATTGAAAGTAAATAGTATCGATGTCACGTGCAACATTATACACGGATCGTATAGAGATGGAGTTAATCAACATATTTTACATACATTTTATCCAACAGTGGCTCCCGGTTTTAAAATTGTTGAGAAGCCACAAAACTTGATATACCTACCGTTAAACACCAGTTTCATTTCAGACATCGTACTGAACATATTGGATCAAGACGGTCATAGTGTTGACTTTAGAGGAGAAACAATTACTATACGGATACACATCAGAGCAGCAACATAAAAGTCAACATGGGATTATCATTTAAACCGCAACGGAAGAGTCGGGAGCTCAGTAGCTCCTCAACATTGGAAGAGTTAACATCGGACAACATTCGTTTTCTACAGAAGATTGGATTGAAACTTAACAGCGATGGATATCCTGGATATATCTCAAGGACCAACGTTCGACGAAACACTATGGGAGAAGGAATATCACACGCACAACCCTTACACTTCATCAAAATTAAACAATAACGATGAAATAAGGATCCCCATTCAACAACAAGATATTTACACTTTACCGTGTGAAAGTTACTTGTACATCGAAGGACGGGTATTAAAATTGGATGGAAAAACTGCTTCAACAGTTCCTTTTATAAATAACCCGATGGCATATCTTTTTGATGAAATAAGATATGAAATATCAGGGGTGACGGTTGATTCAACAAAAAAGGTTGGTTTAACAACGACATTGAAAGGATTAACATCATTAACACCGCATGAGAAGAATTCAATAGTCACCGCCGGATGGGTTGCCCCCGATAAAGACACTATAACACCAGCTTCCAACGGTCACTTTGATTTTCATGTACCTTTACGATTGCTTTTGGGATTCGCTGAAGATTACAAACGGGTAATAATAAATGTCAAACAAGAATTAGTATTACTCAGATCTTCAACTAATAAGGACTTGATACTTGCAGACCCTGCAACTACGGAAGATAAACTGGAATGGCAACTACAGTTGGATAAAGTTGTTTGGAGAGTACCTCATGTAAGATTGGCTGATGAACATAGAATCCTATTATTGAGAAAGTTGAAATCTGACCGTGATATTGTGATGCCATTCCGAAGTTGGGAATTTCATGAATACCCTACACTACCTCAGACAGAACGACAAACATGGACCGTCAAGACATCAACTTACTTGGAACGAGCAAGGTACATAATACTCGGTTTTCAAACTAAGCGAAAAGATGTTATCACTGCAAATGCTGGTCAATTTGATCACTGTAAAATAAAGAATTGTAAAGTTTTCCTAAACTCTCAATTCTTTCCCTATGACAATTTGAATGTCATGTTCAGCAAAAAACGTTTTTCTATTTTATACGATATGTATGCAAGATTTCAATCGTCATATTATGGAAAGACTAATACACCACTATTATCACCTGACCAGTATTATTCCAAGGCTCCAATAATTGTAATCGATTGTTCAAAACAAAATGAATCGGTAAAATCATCAAGTGTGGATATAAAAATTGAAATGGAATTTGAAGAACCAGTAGCGGATGGAACTTCGGCATACTGTCTAATTCTACATGATAAAATAGTTACTTACACACCGCTGACCGGAATTGTGAAGAATGTACTTTAAGAAGAATTGTACAACAACTGCAAATTTTTGAGGTTAGAATTATCTGCTTTAATTTTTGAGGTTAGAATTTCATTTGTGAAAGACAAGTTGAAAACAAACAATTATGTAATTGTATAAATTTCAAGGATTTTACGAAAAATATAAAAGCGAGAAAATAATTAGTAGAAACTTCATTCTATCTTCAACCGTCGTATGGGAAACATCATTCGCAAGATGAATTCTACTAACGGAGAAGAAAATACACCTCTAATGGATGATAATAGTTCAGATATAGAAAAACAAGTTGAACGAGAAATGGACGAGTTCCTAAAATTCAACAAACATAAGAAGAGAGAAGAAGAAAAAGCTGAAAAAGAAGTAAAAAGGAAGAAGGTTGAAGTTAACATTACAACCAATATTTTAACAGAAGTATTTCTTCGGATTATCTACCCAATTTCTTCATGCATGACAAAAAGTATATCAGTTGGAATTTTAAAATCAATGGATTATTCACCAATTGTTATTTTAAATCATGGAAACAAAATGGTTACTTTTAATGAAACTACTTGGGAATCTCTCATGAAACATTTACATCTTTTGGAGTGCTATTTAAGTAACAACACATTTGGAAGAAGAACAAGATTAAGTTTATTGGAATCAAATATTGAAGTTGATATAGTAAAACATCGTGGAGGACAAATTGTTCGCTTCAGAGATTTAACTACACATAATGTTAAATTATATTTCACTAAAGAAGAATTTTACACTTTAAGTTGTACTACCGGTCCCGTCACCAGATATTTGAAACAACTAATATTTTCAAGTGCAATAATTAAAGACTATCTAATTGATACATTGGACAAAAAACCTTTTGTTCCAATTTTATACGGTCCCGTGGATACTTCAATCTTTAATAGAATACCTCAAGAAGTTGAAATGTGGAGACAATTAAACAACTATCACACCAATTTTAATATTGATGAAGTGGCACAAGAAGTGAAAGAAGAAGAACAATCCTGTCTGTTATAAACATCGGCTCATTCAATTTTTAAGTCAGTTGTTAGTAAGACTTCATCATGAATAAACGGGTTTCGTTTTCTAATGCGCCACATATAATGGAAGTTAAAAGAGGTATAATTGAATTTCAAGCTTTCCGAGGAAATGATGGTAATTTTATTATTAAAGAATTAGTAATCTTGGACATGAACACATCAGTAGTTTATCATTATTTGTTCAAACCTCCAGTACCATTTAATAGACTAACAACTAAAGCGAAAGTTACAAACAAATGGTTGAACAAACATTTTCACAACTTAAGATGGGATGAAGGTTTCATTAATTATAACATGATGCCGCACATTATGAATCATTATTGCAAAGAGTTTAAAATTATCTACACAAGGGGATTGGAAAAAGCAAATTGGATACAATCATTTACAAGCAACGAAGTGATTAATGCAATAATTGATAAAGATTTCCAATGCTACTTCAACGAACTTTGTATTTCATCAAAAAGTTTTAAACATCGAAGGTCGCAGTGCGCTTTAAAGAATGCCTACCGCTTGAACAATTTCCTTCAACAAAGTGGTGGGTGTAGTGTCAGTAGTGGGGGTAGTGTCGATTATAAAAGCGAGAGCGCTACCATGACGCAGCATGAGTATTACTCTAACCTCCGAAGAGACAACATCTCCGACGGACATTCTTATTAACAAGAAGATTAACAACAACATCAAGATGGCATCACAGAACTTACTTCAAAGTTTAGTTGATCAGTTCAACGCTCATTCTAAATCATCAATTCTACCTACAAAGAAATGTTCTGAACTAAAAGAAGAAAAACACTACATCATTCATACGAGTAAGAAAATGGAAACTTCAGTAGGTGATGCTATTAATTGCACATTAAGCGAGGCTCCATATACAGTTGGTGATGAACCAAAATTTCAGATCTTCCTACCAAGACGCTTTGTACAACTTCTTCAAAATGAAGATCTTCGTGTAGTTCAACCCGGCGCACTCTATTTGGTTTCGCACGGACCAAGTGGAAACAACTCAACTGAACTAACTATTCATGTAACACCTACTACTGATTAGTTTGTACATAACATTGTAACTATTTGTTTGTAATTGTTTTTCAATAAATATGATATAAAGAAAAAACAAAAAAATTAAAAGAAGCAACATATTGTAATGTCTTTGTACATTACAATATGTTGCTTTTTTTAAAAATTCCACGGGATGACCTTGACCCACTTTTGTGTGATTATAAAAGCGAAAATCTACTTGTAAAATTCATCAGTCTACGACTACCTTTCGTACCGTACACATCTCGCTCACTCTATCGCTTAATATAAAAACTAAAAGATGTCTCTCAAAGTCAAATGTGCATCTTATGATACCAACACCATTACAACTTTTGAACAACTCGAAGATTTAACCAACTAAATGAGAGTTTTACTTACCGGTGGTTATCACTTAACTGTTGATGTTAGTGCTACTAATACAAGGATGTTCACTAAAACAAAATATTGCGATGATGAAATATTTATTTCTACACAACCTACAACTTCTTCATCGCCAACTGGTCATCATAACATCAAATTCCAAAAGTATTACCAATGTTGAATAACTTTTGACAGACAAAACTACAACTAAAGAATCACATGATCAATGTGAGTTAATAAAAAGAATGTGATACTTGTATAAATAATCATTTGCTTCTCAGCTCTCACCACGACAAGACCTATTTAAGAAAATGTTGTACAGAATGATGATTCAACTTGATGGAAAAATCTATGGAAAAGACTACAACACCGTTGAACAAATGACCCAAGATTTAGATGTATTAACTAAAGAAGGATATCAAGCTAAATTAATTTTAAAATTTCCTGAAGTACATCCATTATCAACAGAAGAACTTGTTGCTATGGCTAAGGCGGAGAGAGAGAAAAAGTCTGAAGAAAACAAAGACAAACAAACTTCCTAAATTTTAATAATCCTTACACTTGTAAGGTATAATTTTTTAAAACTCCATTTGGATGACCTTGAAATTACCCCCACCACTTTTCACAGTACATAAAACTCACTATTCAACACTATACACTCTTATTCTTTCACTGGACTCCGCAGCGTCAACATGGAAGAGCAAAAATACAAGTACAAACCTCGTTACTGTTGTGAACAACAGTGTACAGATTTAGGACCAATGATGGTGGATGGGTTAGCTTGTACTAAATGTGAATTCTTCGGATCTTGTTATTGCAAATGCAAAACAAAACAACTACCACCACCGGAATTGCGAACTTTCAAATTTTACAAATCAAGATATTTTCATACATGTTGTCCTCAAAGATGTTTCAAATTTCACCCTCTAGATCTTGCTCATTGTCAACGCACCAATTCTCATCAAGATGATTTTTGTACACATATGATAAAAAGATGTAAATACAGATCAGATTGGTATTCCGATCCTGTAGAACCATCAAATGTGTAATTTCAGTTTTACACTCTTTTTTAAAACTTCATTTGGATGACCTTGAGATTTCCCCCCACCACTAGTTCTAATTTTTATATAATATTAAATCATTCCACTTCCAACACTCTAACTAACAACATGGAAAACAAATTTATCAAGTTTGAACATATAATAACTGACAGGGAAGAGATGGAAGAATTGTTTCAAAACTTACTTTCTATCATTGACGAATATCCTATAAGATGGTTCAGAATTGTAGTTCAATATTTAAATCCTGGTGAATTGTTTTCTTCATCGAGTGAAGAGGATGAAACAACTACTTCGGTTCAAATAATTGAATTAAAAGACGAAGAAGAAGAACTAAACATTTTATTCAATCATAAGCTCAAGGTTCCCCATATAAAAGCCCCCTCCCTAGACAGCCCCCCTCCCTAGACGCCTGCTCAAGGTCACCATTATATAAGCCCCCTCCCTATGCGCCGATCCTCATTCCATCACCAACTCTCCAACAATGAACAACTCTCCATTGGCCCGAATGAATTCTAGTTTTGAAATAAACTCTAAAGAAGAGTTACAAGACATTTTTAATATTTTACAAGAACTTGTAGATAATTTTACAACCATCAAAATGAATTTGGAAATAACATACGATTGTCCTATTTGTGATAAGGTTGAAAGTTTAGACGAAGACAGTTTACTAAATCTAACTCCTGCACCATCTGACACTACTGATGGTAATAATGAAGAGCAACGTCTTTCCCCCACCACTTCTTTGTAATTCATCCTTCCCCCCACCACTTCTTTATTTAACTAACATTTCTCCCTTTCACTTCTTATTCCGTCTTCAACTTCTGAACTATCAACATCACTAAAATTTCAAACACTAACACAATCATGATGGATATGATGGATGAAGTTCCCTTCGTAACTAGAATGGAAGAGGATAAATTGAAATTGGAAATTAAACGATTGGAAATGGAACGGGAAAACCAACTTGAAATGTTACATTTGTTCAAGCTTTTCAAATACATCATCTGGGGACTCTGCATTTACCTTCTCATCGTCGTCGGTGTTTGCATTTACAACTCTGTAATTCATCACAAAAGTTCAACTTGTTTAAACTCTGCTGTTGCACATTAATTGTATGTTCACTAATAAAATTCAAAAGTTACTTCAACCTATCCTACTATCACCAACTAGTTCAACTTAGAACTATTTCTGGTGGTAGTTGGGTAGGCTTTTTTAAAACTTACTCTGGATGACCTTGACATACTTTCCAGATCCTATTTATAAATTTGAATTTCAGTTTTAAACTAACTTTTAGTTTTGTTCAACTATTAAGAGTTTTGTTAACACCGTCAAATTTCAGTTTTCAACTAACTTTTAATTTATGTATACTTTTAGTTCAACCCTAGTTACTTTATTCGCAAATTCAGTTCAACCGACCGCCAACGCTATTGCCATCTCCACCCCAATATTTTAACATTTCTGCCCCCAACACCTGCCCTAACATCTGTTCGGTTTTAAAAATATAAAAGAAAGGTAAAGGAGTGGGGGTGGCTCATGCTCACCAATGCAAAACTAAGGTTTGAGGTTAGAATTATCCATGGCAGCCGCCATGTCTAGTTCAGTTTTACCACATAGAGTCGGCGACCAGTTATTGATCTAAAGGAGTGGGGGAAGGGGTGGTGGGGGAAGGTTGCCGTTTTATAACCCCTCTCCCTAGGCGGCTCTTCTCATTCAATCGCCAACTTTCAAACGATAAACACCTCTCCCATGGCACGAATCAATTATCCCGCTATCACCAACTACTTCAACTTAAAACTATTTCTGGTGATAGTTGGATAGAATTTTTTAAAACTTACTCTGGATGACCTTGACATATTTTCCACATCTCAGTTATAAGTTTGAATTTCAATTTTGAACTAACTCTTAATTTTTCTTCAACTGTTAGAGTTTCGTTAACACCGACGAATTTCAATTTTGAACTAACTTTTAATTTTAATTTTATGCGGAAATTCACTTCACCCTAACGCCCAACACTATCGCCATCTCCACCCCAACCTATATGGCATAAAATATAACTACAGCATCTCATATATACCCTCTAACCCCCACCGGAAGCTATGTGACATGGCAGCTGGCGCCAGCTGCCGCGGCACGTGGCTCGGTGGGCACGTGGCCGGTTTTAAAAGTGACCTAAACACACTACTGATATT